>CABFOQ010021633.1:0-34531 GCA_900660455.1 Gephyroberyx darwinii | reverse complement strand
GAGACAGAAGCTGAGGACGGAGAAGGTAAACTTGAGATTCCCCTACCAAGCCTCTCAACATGATGTCAGGGTTTACAACATAACAACAATAACAATAACACTTCATGCACACAATAGTTCATACCATAATAACCCCATCAAGCAGCATTTCAGAAGAAAATTTCATATAGAATATGGATGGCATGACTTACCATGATGGAAAAGGAAATCAAACTAGATAACTGGCATTTAGATTCAAGAGGGCAATTCCATTTGGATCATGACCATGAATTCAAAGTGTAAATAGATGTAGAGTAATAAAAACCATCTTGTGCACAGAAGGCCCTTTATGAGGAATTGTTTTCTAAAGCATTTAGATATATTCATGATAAACTCAGTCTCTGCAAAGTCAAGTGTTTTGGGTTTGTGTTGCATGCAGTAACAGAAACAGTAACAGTAACAGAAACAGTAACAGAAACAGTAACAGTAACAGAAACAGTAACAGTAACAGTAACAGGCCAGAGCAAGAAATATGCATCCTGAAGCCTCTTTAGTGTACCATCAATATGTTTTGACATCTTCAGTGTGTGAGTCCATCATGATCTGTCTCAGGTGATCAATATTTACAACTAAATGACGACCTGCTGCCCTTCACTGATCTTGTACATTGGCTAACTTCAACACAACAACAAAACCAACATTAATTACACTAGTTGATTCTTATATAACCAATTGACATGAGCCTTCCGCTCATACAAACACAAGAACAGAACAAACACAAACTACTCAACCTCATCAAATCTTCTCACCTAAGTTATTAAATACTGAATTTAATAATCTCATCACTCAGTAGTCATGATGTTCTCCAAGACTTCTTTCTACTCCGAACCCTTTGTTGTCTCAATAAGTAAGTTGCTAAAAGATTAGTGGTGTTGTCTCTATTCATGACTCTCGTCTCGTCTCGTCATGTGTTACATCGTTGGCCAAGACATTAGTGCTAGGCTAGTTTTCCCTTGTTTTCTCTAGATATAATGCACTGAAAATGTCAATAGCGTTTGGCATTTTAATGGAAGTGCACAATGAGATAGATTACTTAGGCTGAATTAATTTGAGATTGCACCATGACAACGTGAAGCTGATCCACTGTATGTTTGCCTTTTCTCTCCAGCTGTCCGCGGGTTCTCCCCCCAGCACAAGATCCGCAGCTTTGAGGAGGCGAAGGGCCTTGACCGCATCAACGAGCGCATGCCACCTCGCAGGGATGGGGTGAACCATGTGGGTCTCTCCACGGGAAAGATGAATATGTCAGAAGCGAATGGCACCGATGACAACAGCAACATCCAGTGATGTGCTGTCTCAGTCTCGAAACCGTGCCACTGTTGCACTGTGCAGCAAGACATTGCCAAATCCTGAAATCAGGCCTCAGAACATAGACAGAAATAAAACAGGCCCACAGACAGAACATGAAATCTGCAGCAAATCTCAAATGGTTGAAAAGGTAATTTATTTCATGACAGTATGTCACCACACAGGCGGGGGAGGGGGGAGCTTGGTGTCAGAGCTATGGGCAGGGATAAGGAGAGGCCAGCAGGCTGCAGGGGAACCTGTTTGGCTGGAAGAGTGTGGTTGAAAGCTGTGTGTGCCTGTCGTTCCCTTTCTCAGTTCAATTACAGACTGGATTGGTGGGGTTTGTGTAGTTCTGAGTGCTGTCAAATGTCTGCTCCTTCATTATAGGGACTGACGGAAGACATAATTGCAGTGTCCATGCCACACAAATCATTTTACTACTTTATTAAGAGTTTATTAAGAGTCACTCACACATCCACTTCATAAGGAAAAAAATCTTGTTTATCAACATGTTTTGCTAGTATTAAAAATTACAAGTTAAAAACACTGAAAAACAAAATGTGTACCTCTTACAACTTGCAATGCAATCTTACCAGAGGACTTTAATTTATTGATTTATCTTGTGGTAAGATGCCATGATCCTGCAGGGGAAAGAGAATGGGGTGCTCACATGTGCTTGGCTGTGGCCTATCCACCAAAACCACTGCAATCTCAGATTTAACTGTATCTTGGGTGCGTCCCAAAACCTTCCACTACTGCTCCTTTCCTCTCATTACCACTCATCTGCTACCGAGAACTTGGAGGTGATGAAGGAAGAAAGGGAGGGGAGGAGAAGCATCATAAATGTAACATGAAGCTCTAATATCAGAAAATGTCCCCAAAAAGGAGCTTCTTATTCACTATGTTTTAGGATGTAACTTGTCATCAACTTCAAAGTAAGTGAATCTCAAAGGGTTATATTTTTATCAGCATCATCCTAAAAGTTATTCTTTTCTCTCCACTAATCGTTTTATCACTTCACCTCTGAGAAGCATGGCATATGATTGAGCTATACTTGGCACATGTCCAACAATTATGTAATTCACTTTCTGGAGAGGATACACTTGAGCATCCTCCGCTGAAGGAGGCTTCAGGCAACGCAGCTTCTCTCGTCTCTTCTGCCACTGGGAGAGCAGGTGGCGAGGCGGCGTGAACGTCACTTTCTGGATCGCAGAGGAAAAGAGAAGATAGTAGAGGAAAGAAGGAGTGATTCGGGGCTTTGGGACGCACCCCTGCTGTCACACACTACCTGATTATTTCTCACCTGCTTGTAACTAAAGAGAAAGAATATATATATATATATACATACATATATGTGCAGTCACTCAAATATACATTATTGCCTTGAGTTTTTGCACATTTGCTACAAAATTGTTTCAAGACACACAGAGTGGGATTTATGACGCAGAGTACAAAGTAAGAAAGAAATTCTACAAATTTGTGAATGCATAAAATCTAAATATGTCATTTAAAAAGTATTCACCCATCACCACCCATTGTGGCTTGACAGGCTCAGATTGGAAATTTGCCCCATATTTCATATCTTGTGATACTAGGACTTCCTCCTTAGCCTGCAATGTACTTAGGAGTTTTGATCTAACTATGCCTCTACTGAGCACAAATCGGATATGAGTTCCCTTCAATATATCTAAATTGAATTTTAGGGTGTAGGGTGGACTCTCTTTATAATATTTGAACACAGTGTGGAATAGGTGGTACCTTATGGATGGTGTCCAAATACTATCCCTGACACTCCAAAGTAAACCAAAATAATCATCCTCCTTCCTTGCTTTTCAGTACACTTGTTCTCTACTTTCAATATGGAAGTCAATGGAGAAACAGGATGAGAAACAAAACCCTGAAAACTGTAACCTCACTATTTTCTCACTAATATTTGGGGAGTGGATATTTGTTTTCCCCTGAAACCTCAATAAGATTCCCATATTCACACTGTGTCTGAGTATGCCAATGAAGACTCCACCTACATCCTAAAATAGCCTTACAGGCTTAATATAGCAAGAGATATGGAATTAAAACAGGAAATATTTTGGTTCCCAACAGGAAGTGATTTTCAAAATCCATTACTAGAACCTTGAAGAGGATTGAGTCACATATGATATGAAATCTTGGAAAATATGTACCTGTTAACAAGCTCAAGTGACACTATCGCATACATTTTTAGAATTTCCTTTCATATATGAATACTTTTTTGTACTTTATATTCCCATCTTTCTATTTAATCATATAGTATGTTAATTATAAGGATGGACAAAAACTACAACAGTGATTTTCATCTACGACATGGAACGCATCAATGCATGCAATTAAGTTCCTAATTGTTATGTGAGATTTTAATTGTGATAATTGTGTTTTCAAAATAGTAAACTTGAATTATTTTCTTTTTGAATTATATTTGTAAAGTTATATTTGTCTTGTTTTTATACATATTTTTATGGCTTCATTTGTTTTTGTCCATTTTTTTTCATTCCTTTATTTATTACCATTGCTTTTATTTTTATATTGTTTTGTTGTATGCAGAGATGCCCTTCTAAGGTGTGAAGCCTTGTGTTTTTTCTGTTCTATTGATGTACAGAAGATGTTCAATAGTGTGAATGAACATAATCTCAGTGAAAAAGCAACATTCAGGCTGCCAAAGCATGATAGCATGGTTTTCAGATGTAAACAAATTGGACACAATGAAAATCATGTGTCTCACTTACTTTTCAAAGGAAGCATTATATTCTGATTATAGTTATTGCTGATATTCTTATTATTGTTACAATTTAGCTTATGATTTTCCTTCCACTGTTTTCTGGTTCTTGTATGGTCTACATGCATATTTCAAAAAACAAATATCATGGATTTTATCTTGCAACATTTTTTTCATATTATAATCTCTTAAAATAGATTTTGGCATTGTAAGCATGCCCTATGGGACAAATCACATTTTTTTACTCTTGAATAAAATATGCATGAACAAAAATGGTGCCGCATACTTTCTCATTGATAGGAAAAATGTAAGAATTTGTAACCTCCATTTACATCCAGATACAGTTTTTAATACATGTGAATTAAAGGACAGTGTGACATGTAGACCCTGCCTTCTTCACCTAGTAGGGGTTAATACCTTTGAGGGTTTGTTGTTCATCAGATTATTGGAGATATTTTGAATTTTCAAAGAAAGAGGCAGAACATTTGATTAAATAAAATTAACAGTGTGATGCTTTGGTAATGGACACTAAACCGTGAATCACTGGTTTTAGTTTAATAACATGTTGTTTTGTTCAGGGAAACCTTTATTATACACACCATGGTCTAATAGAAGTCTCCATGATTGAAATGTTGCACAAGCCTCATTTCAATCAGACATGTTTTGTTCGACAGAGCACTGAGGCTGCCCTCTCTAATGGATACTTGAAGTTAAGAGGTTGCACCAACATTTATTGCCTCAATTTAAGATAGTTGATGATTCAAACATAATTATGAACAAACATGACGACCAAACATAATTACAAAAATAATGTTGATTGCAAACAATGTATGACACATGCTTTATAACTAAATTTGTATGGCTTACACATAGGCATGTTTTCAGTTAAATATGGCGATTGCTCATGTTTTAGCTACTTTACACTGGCTTCCAGAATAAACTTACACAGAACTTGAACCTACAATTTAGAACAACCTGCCTGGAGAAATGTGATTATCAAACTGTATTCACTTTAAAAAATTTAAAAGTCATACATTTGCATGTAACTGATAACTATCATTATGCTGTAATTGTTCTATTAGTTTGCTTGTTTGGAGTCCAATATAGTTTCTGAATGTTTTCAAGTTTGTATTTATTTTTTATCTATGGAGTCATCCTTCTATCCTGCCCATACAGCTGATTGTTTGTTAAAATAATTTTAATTTACTACTACATAATAATAATAATACAATGATAAAATGATGATAAAATAATGTAAACATATATATATATATATACAAACACTATAAAGTCAAAAGTGTGGACACACCTACTCCTAATCATAGTTTTTCTTTATTTTTACTATTTTCCACATTTTAGACTGATGTCCACTGCCTGTGTTCCTTGGCCCAAGCAAGTCTCTTCTTATTATTTCTTCTTATTCTTCTTAGTAGTGTTTTTTTTGCAGCAATTCTAACATGAAGATCTGATTCACGCAGTCTCTTCTGAACAGTTGATGTTGAGATGTCTGCTGCTTGAACTCAGTGAAGCATTTATTTGGCCTCTAATCTGAATTGCTGTTAATAGGCAACTTCTGAGGCTGGTGACTCTAATAAACTTATTCTGTGCAGCAGTGGTAACTCTTGGTCTGCCTTTCCTGTAGTGATCCTCATGAGAGCCTGTTTCATCATAGTGCTTTATGGTTTTTGCCACTGCACATGAAGAAACCTTCAAAGTTTTTGCAATTATTAATTGACCTTCATTTCTTAAAAGTAATGATGGAGTGTTATTTCTCATTGCTAAATTGAGCTGTTCTTGCAATATTAGGGACTACTACAACCAGAAAAAATGGCCATAAAATGTTTTGCTATAGTGTCCAATTTGTTTGTTCATTCCTGACCCCAAGCTCGGGGTAAGAGCTTCCGTAGAGCCCTTTAACAAAGTCCATCATTCCCTTTTCCATCTATCTGCTAGCCAGCCTTCAAGGCCAAGCAGGTAAAGCGGGAAACAATGGTATTTGTACAAGCAGACAGTCCATTAAATAAGATGTTGACGCACAACCACGATTGTCTGTTTAATTTACAAACGAAACCTGTAAGTCGCTGTTGAAACTTTTCTGAAACCATTAGCATCATAGCAAAGACTTTTGAGGCTTCTACCGCCGGATATGACGTCACAACTGAGGAGTTCTTTAGCAAGGTGTCCCTGTACTATATTAAAAACCGGAAAGGAAAACGTGATCCATTTTGTTTTTCCCGCTGCTAATAAAAATGTCCCATCCGCAAGTCTGTCTGCAGCCTGACAGCAAACGTCATCGTTGGCTGACCGGATAGTGCGAAAGATTTTGAGTGATAGCTGGCTTACACATACAACGTTAGCTAGCTAGCTAACGGTAACGCAGCTGTCTTTATCTGTCGTTCCTTCCGCTGCAATCAAAGCTAACTGGCTAACTTACCTAGCTACAGACGGCTGTCTTACCATATGATATTGACGCACACTGCACAGGGACCGAACTAAGCAGCCAGCCTTTGGATCAGCATAGTAACACCGTTACGTTAAAATGGATAAAGAAGAATCAGACCGGTTGATAGAGAAGGCAAAGCTATGTTTGCGGTCCGGACGGAAAGAAAGGGCACTGCATCTGTTATACGAAGCTCAGAACATTTTCCCCAGCACCCGGGCCAGAGGTAAAATTAGCTGACACAAATTGTGCAGTGGTTGTCTGACTAATGTTGGGTAGCTAGCCTAACCTCAAATTTAAGAAGAGGAATTGTCAGTTTCTCAAGTAGATGCATTGTTTCAGTGTTGCTCTTTACAGGTGGAAACGAATTTGTTCCAGCTTCATTAGTGTGTTTTTTTTTGTCTGAAGCTAAAGCTAAAAGCTAAAAATTGAGGTTGTTTTGGGCTACCTTCCCTGCAGTTCACTTACAGCACCGCGGGCTGTAGGATAGCGCTGTGTTAAAACCTGACAGTATTTCTGTATTGTTGCTTTACATAGGGTTAGGGTACGACATCATTTGGTAAATCGATGCACTCATGCTTTGCAACAGCCCGATTTTGCTGATTATGACCGGACCTAAGGCAACTGTCTATGATACTCAAGTAGCATAGCCTGGGACCCAGTTTAGGATAATGTCAGACGGCCTGGGGTCACTTGTGTCAGTAATGACAACTGTGCAAGTGCATTGTGCAAGGGAACAGGCTCTCAGGAGCGAAAGACTTAGGATGGACAGTAACGTTAGATATGAAATATTGAGTGTTCAGTGGCTATTTGTGTTGACGCAGTGCTGCATATTCAATGGTTGCAGATATGCATGGTGTGTAGAGAGTGCAATGTGGTGGGTGACCAGTAGTGCATTGGCCCAATGTACCATGAGGAAGTTATAATTATTAGAATGAAATGTATGAAATAAACCCTGAACACTGGATAACATACATTCCTGAGGCTGAAAGTGGAATAGTGTGCAAAGTCTGGAGGAACGTTACAGAGGATTGTGTAAAAACTGTTTGGGTAGTCCTAAATAGAATGCTACTAAATTATTAGGGTGTGAAGTTAACAATACTATTAGTTTCTCTCAGGGTGCTTTTAGAATAATTATACATTTACAGACAACATGGTAGTGGAACAAGCACAGGGCAAGCAAAGACAGTCAGCATGATGAGAATATTTGGTGTCATTGCCATCAGATGTAACTTCTGTCATTTGTTAGGTGACAAACTTGAAAACAAAAATAAATTGTATTATGAATGTTCATCTTTTTCAGTTTATCAGCATTGGTAATGCCTCCCAATGTCATTTTCTAAAATTGGCCCTGGGCCAAGCTACTTTAGTATCCCTGCACTAGTTGAGAATAGAAATAGTAATGTTAATTCCCTGTCTATGTTTATTAAGCTATCTAGGGAAAAACTAAGTCATCTGTAACCTGAGCTGTGCATGGGTTGCATGGTTTTTGTTTACACAATAAAAGCGCTGTGAATTTAGTTTGTTTTTGCATCTTGGTATTCTTAAACTAGTTGGGTAGTTGACATAACTTTACATGAGTTGTCAGTGAAACTAGATAAAAAGGAGATGGCCTAACCTTGAAGTGAGACAAAAAAAATCCACAGTGTGGGAAAAATACATAAATTCATAAATGTTTTGCTTGAAAAGGCCAAAACTCATATTCTTTCCTAGTCACACCTCAATTCTCAGTTGACCTCAGACCCTGCTTTCCTCTAGTGCTGATTGATGCCATAATAAGGAATGGAAGCACTGCAGCTCCAGGAGCGAACCATGTACCCCCACCAACTGGCTGGCGAGACGAGGATTTTGGAAGTAACGATGAAGGGAGTAGTGCGAGTGGTGAGGAAAAGAAGAGCTACACAGAGGAGCAGCGCCAGGGCGTTCTTAGGTGCACAGTGACACTCTTACTCTTGACACGTCTTTCACACCATTCTACAACAACAGATAGTTGACTGCCACTGTTCTTCATCTTTTAACAGTAGCTATGTTTACATGCACAGAGTAACCTGGCTCTTTGCCATTCTCCAGTTAAGGTTTTATTTGGGTTAAGCTGTTTACATGCCTTTGATTCCGTCTGAGTTTGCACAGGTGGCAAAAGCCAAAAGTGAAAGGAGTAAGATGATTGCAAGCCACAGTAGCCTATTAAATATCTGAGTGAGGCAAGCATCTTAACCAGGTTTCCCATAATCGGAGTATGAGAATAACCAGGTTATTCTAGCCTAGTTGTGACATTTACACGTGCCAACCCAAAACCAGCTTACTTGAGTAACCGGGTTAAGAACAGCTAGTAAATGTAACCATTGACACAAACTGTTGTGTCAAGAGTATCCACTCACTTTGGCACACTTGATAACCTCATATTGCTTCGGCATGCTGGTAACTTCTCTGTTCAGGTGTATATTTTGACCTGTTTTGCTGTGATCTTGCAGGATAAAGAATTGTAAAGACTTTTATGAGATCCTTGGAATTAACAAAAATGCCAGTGATGAAGATCTGAAGAAGGCATACAGGAAGTTGGCACTTAAGTTCCACCCTGACAAGAACTTTGCTCCAGGAGCAACTGATGCATTCAAAGGTACAGGAGGATGTTTCAACTTTGTTGTTTCTCCAAACCAGATATTAACAATTCAGCTTTTCTTTTTATTAGAACAGCCAAATTAGATCACTGTTGTTTTATAGTAGATAAAATACAAATGGCATGCATGCAATGTGCAGTAACACTTTTGTAAAATGACCCTGTGACTTTCCAAGATGTGTTATTTTGAAATATCAATTTAAGCAAGTATGAATTTGCTGAAGTTTCTTGAGCACTGATGTGTAGTTTTGGTATTAAATCCCTGCTGCATAAACTTGACTCAGTTCTGAATCAAAGGGTACACTCACCAAAGTCCTTTCCAGTCTTGATAACAGGGTGCTCAGTTGTCCTGGAAAACCTAAAAATAAATATGTTTCCCAATTATGGAAAATTAATAAAATGTCATGGAACCTTGGAAAATTGAAAGTTTACTGGTCCTCATCTCAAATAGCGGCAGAACAATGCCTCTGCAGTATGTCAAGCACACTTCCACAGGGCAGATGCTTGCCAACAGAGGGCTTCAACCACTGAGTGTAGGCTACATTGTAGTGATAACAGACTTTGAGAATGAGTTTACCATTACAAAGTTTGATAATATCCTTTTGGGAAAATGTTTTCCCAGCAAAAGTGCCGACATTCTGTAACAAGCAGTATCTGAGATACTTGGGCTGATTCCCTCATGCAACTCAATTCATCTTGATACCTTTTTACTTTGCACACAAGGACACAAAGACAAAACGTTTCCCTCTTTTCTCAACAGCAATAGGCAATGCATATGCAGTGCTCAGCAACCCTGAGAAGCGGCAGCAGTATGATCAGTACGGAGAGCAGCCTGCTGGGAATGCACCCCAACACTCCACCCAAGGGCGCCACGGACACTACCGAAGCTTCAACAGAGACTTTGAGGCTGACATTTCCCCTGAAGAGCTGTTCAACATTTTCTTCGGAGGAAGGTTTCCCACAGGTAAGCGGTCGTGTATGAGTGTTTGGTTGCGTCGGGGCTTACTAAGATAAATTGTTATTTACAGCAAGTGTAGGTACTGTAGAGCCGTGTAATGTCTCCCTCCAGGCAATATCCATGTGTACACCAACCGAGGAGCCTCCTACACTCAGTTCTACCAGCCTCGCCGTCGGCGGGCTTATGAGAGGCGCGAGGAGGAGGTGGAGGAAAACCGCAGTCAGGTCAGTGACTCACTGATCATGAAGGCAAATCCCCCTTAAACACCCATGATTTCACACCACGATGTTCCTTTGTAGGTGTGGTATTCTAAATGGCAAGCTCTGCATAGTATTTTGGCATTATGAGCACTACTAGAAAGCAAGAAAGCAGGTAGTTTCAGGGGCGCCTTTTAAAGAGCGCTGCAGGCTGCCATGGGTTGTTTATCATTTTTGCATTATCAGTTATGGCCATCATATATTGTGTTTGTCTAACCTGTTGTGATTTCATCTTTCCACAGAACACCTTCACAGCCCTCCTGCAGCTTCTTCCTGTGCTTGTGCTAATCTTAATTTCAGTGTTTACTCAGATGATGGCCACCAACCCACCCTACAGTCTCTTCTACAAACCGTGAGTCTTGACACCATCAGCCTAACAAGAGTACCGGCTTTAAAATGAAACTCCCCAGTCCATGAAGCTGCATAGTTGCAGTCAATACATTTAGATGATGTATTTGGTTTTCAGGGCCATGGGGCTGGTGGTGTCCAGGGAGACGCAGCACATGGGTGTACCGTACTATGTGGATAAAAGTTTTCAGAAGGATTACCGCGGAGCTGCCCTGGAGGAGCTGGAGAAAACCATTGAAAGTGACTATATTGACCACCTGCACAACAGCTGCTGGAAGGAGAAACAACAAAGTAAACTGCTTACTTTGCTTACTAGCACACAGCAACATGGATGGATTGTTGGAGTTGCAGGACTTGGATAAAGCTGAGCTCCAGACTAGAATAGACTATTTGGATAATGGATAACCTTTACTGAGAAACATGGCTTAGGTCACAACTATCTTGCAATTAACTCTGTCGTTCTATTCTCCCTTTCAGAGTCGGATCTGGCAAACCTTGGGCAACTGTACCGGGATGAAAGGTTAAAGCAGAAGGCAGAGTCTATGAGGCTGGACAATTGTGACAAGCTACATCGTTTCGTCGGGCGACAGAGAGGCGAATGAGGAGCACTTGAGAGGAGGCGGCATTTCTTTCTAGATTTATCTTGAACTATACTATAGTTTATAGAATTGTTTAATTTATTTAATCCGGCCACTTTGTAAAGAAATGTCTCTTGGTAGAGCACGGTGGCAGATAATGCCGCTGGAAACGGGCCTTCTCTCCTCTTGGACGGAAGAGAATAGAGCTGCATGTAAGCTGCCAGCCCTGGCTGTGTGTTGACCGCAACATGGCGTGCAGACTCGCTGTGGAAGTGTTGTAGGACGTCCCGGAGCCTTTAAACTTTCTTATAGAAATGGCAAGACTTGTTTTGGGGTTTCCCTGCCAGAGGTTATGAAGGCAATTGTATGTTCACACATACATGTTCTATCAATTATGTTGTTCGTAGTTGTGGTTTACCTGTATTAATTTATTATAGTTTTATTATAGTTTTCAGTGTCCTCATTCAAATTCTAGCGTATTTATTTAATAGGACTATGGAGTGAATGTAGCAAGCATTTTTATCTTTTTCTGTAGGAAGTAATGCGAGTTTCGGTACTGTGATTTTCATTCTACTATAATCTTTAAACAAAACTAAACTGAGAGCTTCTGTACTGTGAAATGACAGGACCTTAAACTATGATTAAAGCAGATCAGAGATGGAAACGAAAGGAAGAACTATAAAATATGTACTGTGGTTTATTATTGACCTACTGCAATAGGAGGCACTGTGGAGTTGGAAATGTTACCAACATTTTTCTGAGTAATGTGCTTGTTTTTTGTTTGTTTGTTTTTTAAAAAGGTTTCACTTGCCAAAAATTAGCTCTCTCTCCTACAGAAGAGTTTCACACCTCCCCCATCCTTTTGCTTGCATGAGCATTTTAACATTGCACAGGTCATACGGTTAAACTTTCTGCCACGCAGTAGTCAGTGTTCAGCTGTAGGCATATGTTGGCGTTTTATGATTGTTGCTTGAAGAAGTCGGTCTGATTTGTCACAAAGAGGGATTCCACTTCAACCAAAAAACACTTTGCCTCAGTGTTCCTGGTTTGATGTTGGAAGCTTGTTAGTATTTGTTAGCGATGCCAGTGCAAGTTAATAAGACTAAAAACCCTTTGTCTGAAAAATGAACCTTCATATCCTCATTCGCAACATAGTAAACCACGTAGATGAGCGTAAATAAGATTTTTTTCGTAGACTTTTTATAAAGCCTGCACATTTGATTACTATGGATATTTTATAAACTGACAGTTTTTGTTTTTAAAGGGAAAATCCAACCTTTAACCGAGGTAACAACTGTTAGATTAGAAACAACTAGATCTTAGAAAGTCTATTAAATATTTGTGGACATGAACAACTTTCTCCCAAACCTAGAATCCAGAGAAACGTGACTCTTACCTTCATGTCATGAATGGGACACAAACTTTGTGGACTTGTAGAGTGTGAGCGCTTTTACCTTTTTACCGACCCCAATACTTTCTGCTGTGCACTAATACTTTGCCAAACTGCCTTAGCTGTTGTCACACTATTTAATTGTTCAGGGTCACCTCAAGCACTTTTGAGTTTTACTTCAGTATTTCAATCCTGTGTCATACATACCCCTACTCACTATTGCATGCACCCTAGTGAGAAGCTCAAGTATGTACTTACATATTTATTGTTGGCAATCACACCTTCATATCCAGTTTTTACACACTAAATGTTTATTAGAGTATTTCTGCACAAGGAAAATGTGCATTTAACTGCCACTTTCAAATAATAAGGCCCCAACAGAATCGTACAAATTTCTAAAACCTTTGGTTTTCAGTGGCATTCAAATTTCATGGCTTTTCAGCCTGAAAACCCAGAAAATGAAAGATGTTGCCAGAACTGTTTTGGCCTGTCTGATTCATTTTCCAAATAAAGGAATTTGTCTACTGGTGGTTTTAATCTTTGAATGCCTCATCCTTTGGTCAGATAATAAAGCCAGCATATGAAAGATGTGGGTCAGACAGAACCATATTAGTGGTATGTGCAATTGCTGCACTTACTCAGCTAGTGATGGGAAGTAGAAGTCATTTTACTGTCTCCTATTGACTTTGTGTCCAGTTAATTTGTACCGCCCACAATTTCAAGCTAGTTTATCATAGTCATTCAAGTTCTTGGTGTTTATTTCAAAGTGATTTGTTTTTCTCAATTGTTTACATGTTTTGCTGAAACTACCCCATTTTCTCAAAACGAAGTACAAGTACACCAAATGCAAAAACAAAAACATGACCTTCAAAACCATGTTGTCTTCTCAGATTTGAATCTTGAGAAAATGACACATGCACCATATGAATAGATCTTTCTGAGAACCAATTGATGTGCTCTGAAAACATGCCATATATATAAATACCATATCAGGCTTGTGCCTTCTTCATTCTCTGTTACTACTTAACATATGTACCTGTTGTAAAATAGGTATCATGTTACAGTATCAGCCTGTAGAAAACAAACTTACAAATACAATAACAAAATATACATTTCAGCAAAGCAGTTGGGTACGGAAAGTGTTCTACCTACAAAACACGCAATGGAAGAAAATACAGAAAACGGGACTACTGTCTTATGTGGCCAATTGTTAATTTCAGCTGAGCATTTTGAATGGTATCAAAATTCACATTCAAATCTGAGAAGACATAACATTTGAATGGTTGTGAATGTGATTCCTTTTGCAAGAGATTAGTGGAGTTTTGCATTTTGTGTCTGGTTTTTGTTTTGTGTTTAGAGGTACAGCTCCAGGAAACATGTAAACAATAGAGAAAGTGTAATCTTTCCCATGGGGCAGAAAGCGAAAGGCAAATCTTTTGGTCGGCATAAAATCTGTTTACTACATCATTATATAAAACATTATACAACAGTCTCAAGTAGTGGGGAGCCACTCTCAATCTCACCAACAATATTTATTGTGTTTCAACCATTCACTACTGCCTTTAGAAAAGCATCATACGCACAATGAAGCATGCCTGTAGGGTATCTGTTATATTTTTGAACGTTTGCATTGTAGCCTAAATGTGATCTGGCCAAAGGCTTCATAGATTGATGATTCCTTGATCAGAGTTGGGCCAGTCAGTGCTTCAAGGACTATGGCTTGTTTCACAGCACAGACAGACAGTACTGTGCAAACGTCTTAGGCACGTGTAAAAAATTCTGCAAAGCGAGGATGCTTTCAAAAATAATGTAATGAAAAGTTTCTATATATCAAAAAAAAATTACTATAAAGAGCAGTAATGTAAAACACTAATGCAGAAATCAAAAAATCTAGGGTGCCCAAGACACTTACACAGTACTGTAGCTTGGATCAAGTTAGAAGTAGGCCTTAGTTGGGCCTTCTTCTGCACATACTGATTTTTCTGTTTAACAGCACCTGTTCAAGATTTAAGCTTTTAGACTAAAACAGGTTCACTGCTATTAACAAGTATGTCCGTGTTTCTTTAAACAAGCCTGTGATGCTGATCACAGATTGATGGATTTAAAACACTGATTATCTGAAACAGAAACAGAGAGAGCTGTTTCTCAGAGACCAAGCTCCTTATGGAAGGATAGAAAGAAAACACTTATTTGCACATATTTAAAGTAATTAAAAAAAATAAAAAAAATTGAAACAAATCAAATGATTCTATACCAACAGTGAAAAAGTTAGAATATGCCTATGAAAATACATGTTTGGACTAATGGTGGTGGTTATCACTGACATCACCTATCCTCCAAAACTGCCATTGACCAACAACATTGACCTAGAGCTGCACCTGATCCCCTTAAGACCTTCTTTAGTCCTGAAGTAACTCCAGTCTTCATTTATGCAACCTGATTAATGTAATCCAGAGCAGGCCAAAGCTAGGACAATCTGAAGCTATGTCTATGAAAGATTTGAGCCAGTCCAACTTAATGGACCATTTTAATCTAGGATTATGAGTAATCCATGTCTGTATGTCTGATTCTGAAGATATGAGCTTCTCCACTTTACAGTCAACCCATTTAATCCAGACTGTAAGTGAAGGATTACACTGCACATTTTGCTCATTGCACTTTAAGCAAGACATATCCATGTGCAATTAATAGAAAATAATTTAAGTGTCCTAGTATTATCACTTTAACTGGGGAGACATCAGACAACCATTTCCATGTGGTCATTTCTTCATCTTTAGGTCAGCTTCAATGGCACAACGGCGCCCTCTGGTGCCCCCATCCTGTACAGCCAAACAGAGGGAGAAACGCCTATTAGACCAGAGTTAGTATCCACTTTTGTAATTGAACTGATAGTATTACTTACTTGCTACTTACTTACTACTACTTATTACTTACTACTTGATTGAAATACAAATTTAAACTATATATACTACCTATGAAATCCTTCACATTGTACTTTCACATATCACCTAGTATTGCTGAAATCAGCCAAGCTGATTCTCATATTTTGTTTCAACATGTTTTGGCTCATGAGCTCTTCATATACAGCCCCTTTCAAAAGTAGGTATACATTTTTTATACATTATTCCATAATTTGTAGCGTTAATACACACCTAATGTTTAATATGCAACAATGAATTTAATGTTTAATTATTTTGCTAAAATGACTGAATATGTTTAAAAGCACTAAAATTACACAACTTTGTTTTTCATTATTATTATTATCAAAAATTGTGCACCTACTTCTGAAACGCCTGGAAATACTCAATGCATGCTTCAAGAAGAAAAACACAGACACATTGTGGGAGAGGGAAAATTCTTCAGGGAGAAGGCTGTAGGATGGGTACTTACAAAAAGAGAAAGAAGGAAGGCAGGGGAGGCCATGGAGACACTGTCCTGTGAGAGGACAAACAACAGTCAGAAAGCAAGCCAGGACTCAAAAGAGGGTCAGATGGAAGACTAGAGAGAAAGTAAAATAACAGACTGAAATGAAGGGTTACTGTCCAGAAATCAAATACAACTCACACATTGATCAGAGAGGAACAGACGTATCAAGGTATCTAACAATAAACCTCTTCATTAGCACTACTTCTACTGCACATTTCTCCATTAATTGCTATACAGGCCAGCAGATGTAGCCATTGTAGAGGTTTCACTTTTTACTTCCTCACTGCACTGCTGTTATGGCTGTTTCTCCACCCACAAAACAATTTCAACCCTTCAGTAGTAAAGGAAGATAGATGTAACCACCACTGTACAAGTGAAGAGTGTGACTTTTGTTTTGGATTTCTGAGATTACAGCAGGACAAACCAGAGGACTCTGTTTGTTATCTCATGGGCTCGACACTATGTGTTAACAGACGTATTAAACATACAAGTTACTAATGATAACAGATTGGGTCTTGTGTATCTGTGCGTGTGCAAATATGTATGCATGCACAACTTTCTATGTAGAATTTGGGATTGATAAAATTTTTAGACAAACTCGATATGAGGACACGTTTACCTCCACACAAATTGAACATACACAGCCAGAAGTCATAATAATATTGCAGGATATATAATAATGATTCATATATAAACATGTTTTCAGTATAGAGAGTATTGTAGAATACAGTAATGAGATACTTTACCACATTTAATAAAGCCCTTCCATTTGTTTGTGTATTATGTGCAAAATGACAAAAGAAAGATTTAGTGTTGTTGGAGGACAATGATAAACTTTGGTGAGAAAGTGTCTTCAGATATGATTTTGTTCATACATAAAATACGCTCTTATTTTCTCGTGAAGTATGAATAACTTGAATGAGAAATCAAGTACAGCCGGCGAGTGGGGGGGTATTTCAACAACGTCTTGTGAACGTGGTCTTTTTCTACAGTGAACTCTTAGCAGACACAGGGGAGAATTAAGTGAAAACAGAAATGAGAAAGGTGTATAACTGTCCTAGTCCTCAGGCCAAATGTGTCAAAGGTGAAACTGCACAAAAACAATGTGTACAGCAAATTCCATACCGAATGTGAGATTTATTAAAAAACAACCTTGACATGAGGGTTTTGTTTGACTATGCACACTATACTCCATTCACATACAGAATCTAAAATCAATAATGTGGGACGGGATAATATAATAATTGTATGAAAGGGGGATTTTGGGGGAAAAAAACAACTGCATCAACTACCACTCTTCACAGTCTGTTATCTCACCCTAATCTCCTTTTTCACCAGTCTCTCTTTACTCTAAACCTTTTCAAAATTGTATTGAAGCACCTTGTCAGTGGAGTCCTGCTTGCGCGTGCTCTCGCGGCCCCTCAGGCTCTTGGCGCTGATTCCAGATTCAGATGTCTGCATGATGAGCTGGGTGGCCAGAAACTGCTGGATCTGCTCTAGGACGTCCCGCTGCATCTCCAGAGCCATGTGGAACACGTCGTGGTCCAAGCTGTTGTACATGACTGCGTTCTGAAACATCAGCATGATGTCTCTCTGGAACTCAGCTGTAGTTCGGACCAAACCAGTCTCAATGTTCTTTTTAATGGTGGACAGGTCCATAGGCCTGGAAATAGGGGTGGGGGCGAGGAGAAAGTGGGGGGTTGGAGTTATGAAGAGACAGCCGAGACCGAGAAGAGGAAGCATAAAAATTGAGGGATGTGAGATGTGAGTTCTGGACCAGGGTACTTGATTGTACATGACCACTGACCACTAGGAAAACCATTAATGGAAATCCAATGCTTACCTGTGCACGATACTGTGGTACCCTGGCGCAATTTCATCTGTTACTGGCTGCAGGAAGACATTGGCATACCTACAACAGGTTTACCAAAACAAGATGTGGTGGTTAAAAGAATTGGAAAAACTCTCAGAGGATCTCTGGCGAGATTTGATTGTTAAGAGTCAAACCTGTGATTGGCCGCCGCACGCCACACCAGCATAATGGCTTTCTTCCAGATCTTTTGAGCCTGTATAGCTTCCTGGTCCTCACTAGACACAGAACTGCAGGAGAGCGATGAAAACAACAAGACAAAAACAAGGAATGAGGAACAAGGACGTTAAAACAAGTGAGAGGTTGTTGTTCTCAAGAATGAGAAGTGAAAAGGAAAGGTATCATCAAGGAGAACCAGAACTGCAACATGCCACGGTGAGAAATGAATGTTACCACATGACAACTAAAATGACAAACGTGTACTTACACAATGTCACTAGTAACAATAACATTAGTGACTTCACCACCATTTCTCACTAAAACCATCGTTCTGCCTCAGTGTGATGACACCGTTCTTTCCCTGCTTTTCCCTGCTGTGTGTGCATCAGTGTGTGCTACTCACAACTGAGACGAGGCAGGGCTGCTGGGGATCGAGTCTGCAGTTGTGTGGAGCTGCAGAGACGAGGAAGCTGTGTGGAGGCTGTATCCATCCTCGCTCTCGCTAGCCGGAGGCTCGAGCTCCGCCTCCCCGTCTGGCTCCGACAGGAATCCCTCTGCCCCATCCCCCTCCTCTTCTCCTCCGCACACTTCTGGCCCATTCCCCTCCATGTCCTCTTTAGTCCCTGAGACATTCTCCCCTTCCCCAACACTTACCCCGTCCTCTGCCTTCATCTCCTGCAAAGATGGAGAAAGACGCAGAGAGACTCTAATGGAGCTTACTGTGCAGGGCAGCTGTGGAGCTACACACACTGCAATTCAGTACAGCAATTACAGGCATCATGTTAGCTCTGTCCTCATTGGGTGGTGTACCTTGGGGTGCCTTTCTGTCAGTGGGCTATCTTCTAATACTGAGTCTGCCAAGATAGTAAAGATGAATAATAAGAAGGAAATGGTTATGCAAAATGCATAGTTGCATGCAAACTGCATGTTTTGAAGCAAGTGAATACGAGTATTTTTGCATGGATGCGCATACCTCCATGGGGTTTATCGGGTGTTTGCTGTGCCCAGTTCTCACTCTCACACTTTATGGTAACGTCCAATGAAATTTGGCTTTCCTGATGCACCTCCTCTCCAGTTTCTCCCTTTGCCTCAGGCTGTGGAGGGGCTCCAGTTTGGGAGTGCTCCAAAATCCTTGAGCTGCATGAGGATGAGGAGGTGGGAGGAAGGCCCCTTAGTCCCACAGGGAATGCTGAGAGACAGTTTTCCTGACTATTGCATGGAGAGGAGAGTGGAGCTGAACTCCCACCCTGAATTTCCACCACTTCTGTCTTCCCCACCAGGCTACTGTGAAGAGATGAGGGGCGTGGGACTCCTGTGGGCACTACAGTGTTTGACTCATGGGGCTTGAAAGGCCCAACTTCCCAGGCACTAGACAGGGCATGGCCATTCTCCTCACACAGGGACAGAGCAGCCTCTACTGCAGCGGCATCCAAAGCCTCCGCGTTCTCATCCCCCTGTGGAAGGAGAGATCTGACTCTACACCTTAACACCACAAGCAGGTGTTTCACACACTATTTCATTATTTAGTTTATCCAAAACTGATCTCAGCACTGAGAAAATACTCTTACAAAGTACTTTTTGTCTTTTTGCACCTTATCCTCAATGATGGCGATGATGTCCCCCACTGTCTTCAGGTCTAGTTCGTCCCCCATGTAGGACACAGACACGTCCTCTTCGCTGAGCTCAGATACCTTCCCCCCCCTAGGGACAGGCTGGCATCCAGAGGGCACAGTTGGCACCATCACATCCCCTTCTGCACACAGAGGCATGGACATCCCATATCATTCAGAATTTGCACAGATTTTGTTTGCACACATACGGCACAAATGCCATTATTTGTTAGATTTGTCTCAGCTGGAAGGATATTCTGGGAATTTATGTATCATCTAAATTTAAGATATCAATTTAAACAGTAAAAATCTAGTTTGTAAAAGTATTCATCCTCTTTGTTTCATTAGGGCTAAATTGCCTTAATAGACAAAATGGCACATTTGATATCAGATTGTATTTTACTCAAACTTCATCTTTAGGGCTCTATTTTCATACCGACACAATTGCAGCGGAGTCAATGTTCACTGGCGCATTGGCAATTTTGTGAGGCGCAATGACAACTTTTCCCCGCGGGATGGCACAGCAGGGGGGGTGTCAATAAAAAAACCAGCTGGCGCAGTCAGTTTTGGGGTGAAGTTACACCTGTGCCTTCTTGCGTTGTCTAAGGAGGAGTGCTGTAGATGAAGCTATTCTTTAATTAATGTTGTGTACATATAAATGGAAAATAATCGATTTTGACATTGAAATAATTCACATATTTCCAATGCATTTCCTGACCAGCCGACCTCTATGCCCCCGAAGCCAGCGATGCTCTCTGTGGGGGCCGCAGGCTATGTCCTCCGCTGGCGTGAGGGAATGGCTCGCAGGTGGTCCCCCTCCCATGGCTGACGCTTCCTGCCAGGAAGCGTCATTGAACCTGTTCAATGATGTAAGAATCACCTGAGAACTGCAGCAGTTCTCAGTGGACCAGAGGAAGAGGCATTGACAATCTCTGTTCCCAAGCCAATTTTACATCGTCAGCCCGTGGGAGCCTATCTGAGGTGCCATAAATGAGGCTGTGTCGACTCTGCACCTCCTGGATGAGAACATTATTTTTTTCTTGGGTGAACCTTTCATGGCGGTACCAGTTGAGACTTGGCGCAGCCATCATGAAATTGTAAATGCGCCATTGTGTGAGCGCACTGCTTTTGAAGGGGACAAAAAGGGCTGATTTGATTGGCCAGAATTAAAGCCAGCCCTCACCTACTGATAATGTATTCTTCTTAATCCAACCTTTCACCACCGCGCCGCAGTTGCGCCTTCCGTCACCAAAATACCTACATAGTCTGGACACGCCCACTTGCGCCATGCACCCTAGACTTTACTCCTGCACCTTGTGCTGTGCCTTCATTCACGTAAATAGAGCCTTTAGTCTTCATTTTTAAAAAAGGGGGCATTTCACCCACAATGCATCTGAACTCTTTTTTGTCTTTACCTTGGATGTAATAGATCCCTTCAGAAATATTTTAGCTGTGGTCTTTAGTTAATTAGGTTTTTGGTCTTCCCTTTTCACTGTACTAAGTATATAAATGAGCTTGGAAACTGTCTTGCCTCACTGACTCTTTGGGGCGTGCTATTCTTTAATCTCATTTAATTGAGTATTAATTTACACAACACAAGGATTCAGTGCCCAAATGAAATTTGGCAACAATGCTTAGGATTTTGGAATATGCGTGAAATGAGATACATAATCACTCAGCTTTGTTTTTTGCTTAAGTGCCACTTTAAGGACTGAACAATATTCCTTTCTAAATTGTTTTAATTATGTCTTTATTCTTCTTTTGCAAGCGAATGAATAATTAGTGATGGCCTCTTTTTCTTTCACAGCACACTTTACACATACTGCAGTGTAAAATCATCCTATTCATATTTGTAACAGCATTACATTACTTCATGAGGACAACACACAGAAAATGATCATGGTAAATGGATCTGCTCATTTGGAGGAGATGACCATGAAATATAGGGTCTTGGGTCTAGGGAAGTTGAGTCTCTACTTCAACTACAAAGCAGATGACATGGAGGTCTGGAAACAGAGGTCGAAAGAAGGGAGGAAGAGACAGACCTGTATTTGCCGAGGCAGGAGAGTCCACAGCAATGGGAGTGGCAGCAGAGGGAAGAGCGCTGGGGGCGGAGTCTGGACTAGCCAGGAAATCTAACGGGGCAGAAAACTGGGTGGGACCAGCTTCCAGGAGACGAGACAACGTAGGGGCACCTGACATGCATGCATTCACACACACACACACACACAGGATATACACAAACAAAAAAGATGATACTACCACCTTTCTATAAAGACAGCACTCATATAGACTCAGAAGTAGCAAAATGAACAAAATGTTACACTCAAAATTACACATCTAGTATCTATTCTGTGTTTGTTTATGTGTGTGTGCATTTGTGTACGTGTACCTGTTGCCTGTGAGACAGGTAGATTGGGCGGAGCCAGCTGCAGGTCATGTGCTCCTGACATATGACCAGTGGACACGTCACCCTCCCCGGTCTGGGATATAAACACACAGAGTGTCCACCCATCTTCCAATTTGTCTGTTTTCTTGTTCAAACAGTGTACAGGAAGTAATCAACCCCTTTGACTTTTTCCACATTTTGTAGACTGAATTCAAAATGGATTGAATTAGGATTTTTTGTTACTGATCTACACACGATATCCTATTATGTCAAAGCTGATTTTATTATTTACACATTTTTACAAACTAATCAAATTCAAAAGCTGAAATGTTGTGAGTCAATGGGTCTTCAACTCCTTTGCAGTGACACTCAAACTCAAAATTCCTTTGAATGTCACTGAGATGTCTCTACAACTTGAGTCCACCTGTGGCAAATTCAATTGATTGGACATGATTTATGTGAAATATATCTATGTCACATGATGTCAGAGCAGAAATCCCTCCTAAATGTCCAAGGAACTGTCCGTAGAATTCAGACACAGAATTGTGAGGAGGCATAGATCTGGGAAGGCTCTAAAACATTACAACACAACACATTGTTGTGGTTGGGAGTTCACAAGAGCACAGATGGCTCCATCTGTGTGGGGGGGAGGCTTTTCAGCAGCAGGGACTGTGGTAGATTTGTAAGAATGGAGGGAACAATTAATGGATTCAGGCAAATGCCCAAGACCTCAGCTCAAGGCAGCGACGTATGTTCCAACGGGACAATAACCCTAAGCTTACAACCAAATCAACACTGGAGTGGCTTCAGAACAACAGTAAGAACGCCCTCGAGTGGCCCAGCCAAAGCCAAGGCTTGAATTCTGTTTAAAATATGTGGAATGACTTGAAGATAGCTGTTCACAAACACGCCCCATCCAACTTGACTGAGCATGAGCAAATCTGTAAGAAAGAATGTGATAAAATCCCCAAATCCAGATACAGACATATCTGAGAATATTTGAAGCTGTAATCACTGCCAAACATTGAGCCAGTACAAAGTACTCAAGTACTCAAGTTGTTGTGGACTGGTGATTGGGGATGTAATTCATTTTGAATTCAAGCTACAACACAACAAAAGAGGTCAAGGGGGTTAAAATACAATAAAAATGTATCGCCACTGTATTGCAAATGATGATGAGATGGAGACGGGATGCCCTAGTGACCTGAGAATATAAAAGTTATCTGTGGGGCTTTGATGAAGGAAACATAGCACTGCAAATCTGGCATTTTTGACATAAGTCCCTTCAACCATACCAGTCTGGAATTTGTCGGTAAGAGACTGCCTTTCTTCAGTAACTCTGACAGGAGTGGAGATGGTGGTGGTGTGGCTTTCTGGCCCAAGAGCTTCTTTTGTGTGGAGTCATCCAGAAGAGACCCTTGGATGACCTCACCATTGCCAGGTCCAGAGGACTCAGCCAAAGGCATGAACCTGGCTGACCCGGGGGCCTGGTGAGAGAGAGAGGGAAATGCTTTCACTGATCAACCTCTAATCAACTCTCTTAAGTGTCTTCAATCGGCCCCTGTCCCAGTCGCCCCTTTATAGTCAGGATTTTTAGGAGCCTATGCTATTGATCACTAATCAAGCCTCCTCCTAAGACATTCAGAGTTTTCTGATTTGCAGCAGTGCTGGCAAGCATCTACATGTTCCGATCTTGGGTATGTGACTGTTCGATTATGAGTAAAGCTGCATTATGCAATTATTTTCAGATGTCTAATAACAATAAATAAACAGGATATATTATACATTATCAGTCTATGTCTGTCTGTGACCTTGTGTCTACATGTCCATAGACTTTTGCAGTGCTGCAATACTACTCCAAACACTTTGTTGTCTCAATGAAAGGCGTTGCTAAGAGATTAGAGGTGTTGTCTGTATCCATGGCCGTCATAGAAAACACAATTATTACATTACTTGCCAAGATGCTCACAGCTGACGGGCATGCCACTAGCATTAAGCTACTTTTCACTTCTTTCTTATAAACTGGCACCAGCTCCATGTTAGTATTTGTTAGCAATGCTAGTACAAGTCAATGGAGAACTAAACATTCTCTCAAAATCACAAACAATGCAATTCAAACAGTTCTAATACTTATTCTTGCTGTTACGTCAGCTCAAGGAAGAAAACTGAGCAGTCTGCAGTAATCTTTAGAGGAATGCTTTCATCCCCTGTTGATTTGCACGAGAAGTAGGCCTACTAAAAAATGCTGACAAGAAGCTGGTGCCAATTTCTCAGAAACAATAACACTAGTGTGAAAATGTTTTCAGCGTCCTACGGGGAGGCACGATTAGTGACGAATCGGATGGGCTTGTAACCCTTGAACCTTCTCTTTAAGTGGTAGTGACTCACATTCCTTGTAGACGCAGGATCAAGCGTCAAACACTGGAGTGGGTCACCTGGTGAGAACTCGAGGCTTGGGGAGTGGCACTCCGAGGGCGAATGCATGGTGACACTGGGCACCCGCTTAGGTGTGTTCTTTGCGGTCTGTCTGGCTGGAAGAGGGAGGGGAGGTGAAGATTCAGTCATACTGCCATACTGCCAAGCCATTCTGGCTTTTATGACATTGGTTTTAGTCTTATTGCAGTTCTATAAGCTATTATACTATTTACCAGAGCAGCAAGTGAAGTCAATCATACATATTTTCTTTTACATACGTCTTTAGTTTAGTTAGTTCAGGCAGATTATGTAGGCTTGCTGTCTTCCACTCTATTAAGTCCTCTGAGTCCTCTTCTACCTGTTACTGTTTGTATGTGCCTTTCTTCTGATCCTGTTCTGTAACATCTTATTTGCCATAATTGATTGATTTTCAGATGACTTAGTTAGGCTTGAGAAGTCACCCGAGGCATTCCTGTGAGGCCGCTACAGCTTTCTATTTCTGCATTATTTGTTTTGTTTTCTACATTCTGCATCAACTGGGTGTCATAAATTGATTGTCTATCAGCCCTGACCTAGTTAGGCTTGTAAAGTCATTTGAGGCTTGTTTGTGATAAAGGGGCACATAAATAAACTTCACTTGACTTGCACTCTCAGTGGCATTTCAATTCACCAACATGAAATACCTTTGGCGACTGATTTATTTGCTTATATTTATAGAATCTCTCATTCTCAGATTCTGAGGGTGTATGTTATTTCACTGTAGACAAGATCTTGGTGAATGTCATGCTGATTTTTACCGGAGTACCCAGTTCAATGAGCTATTCACCTTCTAACAAGGACCGATTGACATGGGACACCCACAGTGTTATCCAGACTGGGGTTGGCTACAATTTAAATTACATTTCAATTCACCAATACTACTGCTTTCTGACACTTTTTGATCAAATGGACAGCAGAAATCTTTTGGGTCAATTTCCATTCAAAACTGCAGAATTGTTGCACTATGCACTATGCCTGCAGCTGGTGCAAGCACGTTTTCACTTGTTTTACCCCAAAATACCCTTTTTGAGTCGTCAAAAGTGAAGATACCCTGATAGGAAGCATCTGTGGTTTTTCTTTTCAACTCTGCATCCTCCTCCTCCAGTTTCTTCTTTCTGAGAGATACAGATACAACTATTTAATTTTGCTTATCTAGAGGCAATGTCTAATGTCAAAGCTAAACTATGCAGACATGAATGGAGATGTTACAATGTAAAAACAGATCCGATAGACAGTTTGTTGCTTCTTACTGCACAATCTCTTCCCATAACTCTTCTAGTTTGGAATCTAGATGGCCTGCTTGGATCAGTTCAGCCTCCCTCTTCAGCTTCCTGCAGATACAACACACCACATCTCTGATCAACGTGGTCAAACTAATCTCAATAATGCAGTTTATGTTTTTATGTTTTCACAGCTGTGGTCATGTGTTCACGGTGAAAGGCGTGCTCCTTTTGAACCTGTGCTTCTCCTGTGTTTCTTTGATCAACTTTTTCAGTTCGTCAATCCTCTCAGCCGTGAGCCTGCGTACTATCACATCCTCCACCGTCTCTACCACTTCACCTTTCTCACCACGCTTCCGCCTGAGGATAAGAGATACTATGACACTTAGTTGTTAGTTTAAGACAGGGCCACATAGCATCTACATTCAATGCAGATGTCAAATACATAAAGCTATGCAACACATTCAACAAAAGCATGCTAAGGGTAAAAGTAACTGATGTGCTCACTTTGGGGCTTCTGTTGTTTCCAGGAGCTCAGAGTACTTGGAGGCACAGTGCTGTGATGGAGGAGGAGAATCAGGATAAAATGTTTATGGACTGGTTATTAAAAGAAAATATAGAGGTTATGAATTAAGGGTGTGAAGTAAAGCATTGATGGCTTTGTAAACAATCAAAATATGTCAATGGAAAGTGGCGAAAGCACTGAGGCGGCCATGCACTCTGAATCTGTCATACCTTTTGAGAAAACCAATCAGGTGGTCGTCCAGGTTCTGCAAATGGTTTGATGGCTCGACTGACAGACACCCTGTTGAGGTGAATAAAATACACAATGGTTAAAAATAACATATTCATGAATTTAAGCCCAGAAATTATTATTACTATTTCTGTCCTGGTTTATTATTGGCTCGAAATCCTGTTTTTTTCCCCCTGGTTTATTTATTTCATCCAAAATGATTTTGTCAACTTTCTGAAGAGATGCTACATGCTAAAGGTTTGATACTTGGCAATATCATAGTACTGGTGACATCATAATTGTCAAATCAATATGACCCAACCAAATTGGGAGGCTCTGATTAAAGCTTCATCCATCTTTCATTTGTCATATAGATAACCTTGGTGAGGGTCATTCAGACTGCGCTCTGGGAACAAACAACGGTGGCTTGTTTATTTCTTATGTCTCTCACATCTGGAGGGGGTGACGTTACCAGCGGGCAAAGCTGGCTTGGGATCAGTGCAAGTATCAGGAACTTAGATGGAAACGGCCAAGCTGACCTCATATACAGATTTTTGTCTACAATATGGCTATTTCCTGGCACAGTTTCCCAGCAACTATTCAACACAAGAGGGATAACATTGTTACCACAATTAAGATATAATTGATGAAAAGTTAAGGTTCTGAAGCATTTTAAATGTACGTGAAATGCCAAACATAAATGTAAACCTATCAGGGAGTTAACAATTTGTAATCTTTAATACAAAGATGGATGCATACAGGTCATAACTATCACAATGTGATTTGATGGACATTCCTATCACTAAAGCATGTTGAAAACCTAATCTTTAAACATTTCCAGATAGCTCCACCGCTGACAGCATTAAATGTTTAACATTTCCATACAGGATCGACCCTGCAGTGGCCGCTTATGACTGTATTATACCACGTGACACCATTTCCACATGCCACACAGGATGACTGGCATCAGCTACAGACTAAAATGGTACTCCAGGCAAAAAAAATGGAAACAAATGTAATACCAGTTCTGGTCTCCACTCTTCATGACAGATGTGGCCAGACACAGCTTCTCCCTCACTGACCATGGCTCCGTTGGTCCAATGGCAAGCAACTTGTGTTCTGCAGATGTTGGGGGTGTGGGGTGGGGAGAAAACGGATGATAAATACATACACACACATATCAGGGAAAATTGTAGATGGAGGGCTGGTGCTAAACCCAAAGCCTTGGCTAAGTACTGCATGTTCAATGTATCAATGCCTGTTCCAGTTCTCAGGCCTAGGCTATTGTCTACTGTGACTATCTGAGCTTGGCTTCATTTTGATGCTACGTAAAGCTTCCTAACATCAAAGCAGTTCACCTCAGTAGATTGCCTGGGCGCCTCGCGAGCACGAGCTGCTCATACTGACAGGACTAGCACACCTAAAGGCGTTTGTTTTATACTGTTGGTTGCAAACAGGCAGCCCCGCTCATCGACGTTGCGTTGGTGTAAATTGAGCTGTCAACTCACGATGACAAGCCACGCATGCATGCTCTTTAGCAGGCTGCGGCGGCTGCCATGCACGAGCTCGGTAACAGCACAGCACAGCACGGCACGGTGAACGGTGCCGGATATCATTTCATGACAAGCTATCTACCAACGTTACTCACTTCCAACCCCGCTCGCCATCTTCCTGTCATCATCCCGACCTCCCACACATCCTCGCAGATATAAAGCCCTGAAATTACAATAACGTCGGTGAAATCCCCCTAAAAAACGCTGCCTGGGAAACAAATTTTGTAACGGCGAGCAGTCCGTAACGTTACATTATGTAAACGCTTTTATCGTCCTTTTTTTCCCCTAGCACATGAAAACACCGTTGTCCGTGAAAGTCTCAGTGTTGTGCGTCCGGGCGACTGGTAACTTGAGGGATTAGCTCAAATGGCTCTCTCACTAAAATGTCGCCTAAAAGGTTTCATCTCGGGAGTGACAACAATAAACTGTGTGCTACGGATATATTGACACACACAGGAGTGATTTAACCTAGCTGTAGTCTTGGGTAGTCTAGTCTGTTTTTTGTAACTTTAAGCAAGCAGCGATCTGTTGTTACACGCCCACATTCAATCACGATGGTACATCCCTGGATGCTGTTGAATATTCTCTCAACTTCATAACAGGTTTTTTAGTGGGGTGAAGGGGACCTTGGCTCTTTATGGGAACATTTGAACGTAATAATAATAATAAAAAAAATACTAATACATGTTGACATGTTGATCATGCTGAAACTAAAAGCCACAGATTTGTGTTGGGTACATTTTAAGCTACTTTTGTGGATAAAAAGCCCCCCTACCTGTTGTGAAAACCCTTAATGTTCAACCTTTTATTCTTTTTTTGACATTAACTAAATGGTCTAGGAACACAGTATTACACAGTAATACAGTGTTGAAAGTTGACAGTTAGCCCATCAGCGTACCATTAAGTCGGTGGAAAGATTGTGTCCTGTTGTTTGTTTTGATGAATTACAGTGAGACACAGTTCAGTGAAACACTTGTTTTGAAACTCCACAGCTACACATAATGATTGTTTCTACAGTGCAGTTGCTGAACTGCTGAGCAGGTTGGTTCAGGCCAGAAAGGTCAAAGGCGAAACCTGGAATTGTTGGGTGACATGCTGAGGTCTTGGTGTAGTGCAATCTCAGGGTAGTGCGGATGTAAGGTCAATGTATGTCTGATCAGTGTTGAGAGCGGGCGTAGAGGGGGGTTCTGGGATGCAGGAATGACAGCACTAATTGTTTTTCCCCTATTTGTGCCACACCCACAACCCGCTCATCAAACATGCCCAGTCATGCTGTTTTGGTGCAGCAGTGGCCCAAAGGAGAGAAAAGCGGGTTTGTAAAAGTTGTTGGACCGAGACCATCTAGGAAATGTGGGTGTGGAGGGTGAATGAGGGGCCAGCAAACATTTTGCCATTGAATAGATGTTGACATAATGGCCTGCACTAACGCTGAAAACCTGTGTAAATGTAGTACCAAAACGAAGGTTGAAACAACGTCCGTAGTTGTGCGTCAGTGCTCTCTGCATTGTTTTATGAAATTGAGACCTAAATATCTGATATCAGTTCAATACAGTTTCTAAAGCTGTTTTAATATTAAGTTTTACCGTGCCATAGTATGATATTGTGAAACATTTTTTTTGCTTGTTTGGGCTGCCGTTGGACTTGGCCACCTCTAACACTGTCTGTCAAATGCTTGCTGGGTCACATTCTCCCTTCCCTAAACAACCACTGTCAACGTGCCCTGGATAGGTTGATAGTTTTTTTCCTTTCTGTATTGCCGCTTGAGGACAGGTAGACTGTTTACTTAAGTTAAATCTAAGTATAGAGAATGGTTAGTCTATAGAGAATGGTTAATATTTGAATGAGATATATGGTGTGGCCACACTTTGAGACAACCTTACCAAATGGTGATATTCAGATATATTTCAATTTTATACAAGCATTTCTCATAAGATCTAAATATATTGATTCATATCCATTCTAAATAATGTACACATTATATGTCTGTGTAAATCAATCTTGATGGCAAATCAGCATGAGTTTCTCCCTTTCTCTCTGCTGTTATGACATGCTGTGGTATGGCTTCTGTCATAAATTAACAATTAAGATTGAGAGAGAGAGAGAAGGGGGGGATGATAAGTGGCTAGATGAAAGGATAGATGGAGTCCATACTTGCCAATAATGCATAGAGAACAGGGAATCTCACTGAATGCTCCCCACTTGATGCAGCATAACTCTGGTTTTGGTGTGACAGAAACTGGTTTAGTAAAGCAGGAGGGGTGGCTTACTGGTTTGACTGGTACAGAGATGGAGCAATTACTGCAGGGAAACCAATGCTAATGAGGCGCTTGGCATTTAACTCTGCAATGTTTCCACTTTGCCTCCTGCTGCTGTCTGGCATAACCGTCAACTCTACAGGAGATACTGGCAGCCCTGACAGAGGGTAGCTATCAGTCGTATCAGTAGTTCTGTCTCCTGAGAAACCTCACACATGTAATCAAAACTCAATCACTTCCCCTGAGCAGCAATAATACATGGTCTTGGATACATTTTATACAAGTCATGGTGTATTGTGTAAATATTGCCACAAGATAAAATATAAAGGATAATGCTCTTACAATAACCTAGTATTTGTTTGGTGCTTGATAAGAGACTTAACTTGGTCCTTTTAATGGGTTTATACAGCACAATCATCAGACTCATTGGGGTACTTTACATGAAGCATAGTGCATTTGAAGAAATTGTCTCCTACTGTTACGAATCTGCACAATGCACTTCGGTGTGGTCTGGAGGACTGTACGGTCCATTCAACTTTGTGAGTTGACACAGAAACAGATACATTTTGCTGATAGTCATGCTTGAAAGTTTGTGAACCTCACAGGGGATGGGCATTATTTAATATAGAGGAATTATCTTATAATATGGTTGTGCAAAAATATGTGAACTCCTTCAGTTAATAACTTGTAGCACCTCCTTTGGCAGCGATGACTTGGGGTAAACGTCTCCTATTGCTACTGATCAGTCTCTGGCATTCCTGGAGGGATTTTCTTCCACTCCTCTTTACAGAGCTCGGCCAATTCAGTGAGGTTTAATATAAAATATTAAAAAAATATATAAAAATACAATATGAGACAAAGAAGGTATTTAATATGATGGAGACTTTTGGAAGAGAGGCCCCATCAGAGCTTTATCCAAAGATTGTATTTGGAATCCATCCCTTGCAGTGTAGTGTGACTCCTTGGCAATAGGCAACAAGTGGCCATCCCTTTGCAGAGGCCGAGCCTGTCAAATTTCCCCAGTCTTTCAAAGTGGAATGAATGACTGGGACTGAGTCTAAATATACATTGACTGCTCCTAAACTGCCTTTTCTTCAACAGGGCTTTGGAATCATTTTATCTGTGAAATCGAAAGTCCCAACTGCTGTAATTTGTGACATTATAAAATCATATTGAACTGAAATTTATATTATGCTGGCTTTTATTTTGAAATCGTGTCATAATAAAGTTGTTATAAATACTGACCATTCATAAGTGAGTGTTGTTAAGCATGTCATAAGACATGCCATGGTAATATCATGAGCTAGGTAAATATATCTCACCGTATTAAAGACTTGATAGTCATGGAAAAAAATCTTGCTATTCTCTTGAGAGCTCCCTCCTTATAGCCTAAGGCTCTTAGTTTCATGGTGTTGTCAGGTGTTATGAGAAGCTATACAACATGTAGCAACCTGGCTCAGTGGCAACACAATAATAATACTTGACTGTACGTTTTGCAAAAGATGGAAAACTGTTGTTTTCAAATTATTAGTTTTTTCTTTTTCAAACATAACTGTCAAATACACAAACAATAATTGAAAACAAATGTCTAACAAATGTCTAACTATTCACGCTCTTATGAACTATTATAATACTATACTATAATACTACTAATATAAGCGAGTGATAGAGACTCTGTCGAGAGAGGAAGGTCACACCACATGTTGCCTGTAACTGCTGCATTGAGCCCATCATGGGGGCAGAACCAAAGCTAATTATTTGAGGAGGTAACCTACTGAAGCCCTCCTCCTCATCTTTGCCATTAATTTCACCTCATTTGTAACGGTAAGTTGGTGTAGACTGTAGAGGACCCAGTTGAACCACGAACGGACTTCCACTCCAGCAGCCCAACAGTAGCTGTCTACTTGTGGTAAGTAATGTTAGGAATTATTTTCATTTATTCCCAATCTAGAAATATAGAAGTTATATTCATGTTATTTTGTGAGTCATTTCGATATCAGATATCTGTATAATTATCTCCATATGTGTTCTGATACTGACAGCATATTTTATGTGGAGTTTGAATAATACAGTATATTATTTACTTAGACAGAACTTTTGATGGTATCAACAAATCAACTTCACTCTTGAATTGGGGACAGCCAGCATAAATAAAAAATATTGTTGGCTGATGATGCTTCTCAACTGCCTTCTAAAGGGGTCAACAACGTGGCGCCATCCTGAATCGGTCTATATACAATAATTGAGCAACATAATAGGAGATGTGTAGAAAGGACAGTGGAAAATATCATTGCAACTCTGTCTGTTTTATGTTCCATTCACCTGCAAATATATGATAAATGCATATTGTTATAACTGTTTTAAAAGGAGGGAGAAAAGGCAGCCACTTATTTGTGTGAAGAGCAAAACTATATTTTAAAGTGACAGATATTAGTTAGGTGTATTTACTTTCTACGCTAGCGGATGCCCCCTCTGGGGAAAGCTGCTCTTGCCTGCCCCTCCCCTCCCCTCTTCCTCTGAGACCCTCCCTGTGCCACTTCCAGCTGAGACCCAGGGAGCAGAAATAACAAGCAAATTGAAACAGACTCTCCTCATGGCATGGATACCGCCAATACTTTGTCACTCACTGTGTTAGGGCAATCACATTTGGATTGTTTCTATCATGTGCTTTCTTCACTCATGACGCAAAATAGATTTTCTGATAACTAAACATTTTCTGATTGGATGCAGGTTGGCTGACTTACAGTGGGAAAGGGCAGGATGTCGAACAACATGGCCAAGATCGCAGATGCTCGGAAGACGGTAGAACAATTGAAACTGGAGGTTAACATAGAGAGGATGATGGTGAGTCAGCGCATCATGGAAGTACACAGCCCAAATTATTATCATCATGCAGGTATTGCATTAGGATGCCCAAAGTACATGACTATGTTTGGCTCTCTAATACAAATGGTTAATTGACATAAGCAATTAGCTGAACTTATTGTTTTTCTCCAACCCACCCACCCCTCACACCATTCTTTCTCCCTCTCCCTCTCTCTCTCTCTCTCACACACACACACGCACACACACACTTGCACACCCACTTTTGTACAGGTATCCAAAGCAGCAGCTGATTTGATGGCCTACTGTGAAGCTCATGCCAAAGAGGACCCCCTGGTTACACCAGTACCATCCTCTGAGAATCCATTTCGAGAGAAGAAATTATTCTGTGAAATACTATAACCTCCATACGTAAAAGAAAATCTTCTGCTGACTGACATTTATTTTATTGTGAGAATTCAATACCAGCTTTAATGTTTTTTTTAGTTTTTTTTTTTAGTTTTGTTCCTTATGTAAACCACTCGAATATATGAATTCACTTGTTTGAGAACTAACTTTATCTGAAGAATGATTGTCGACTGATGATAATAGCTGCAATAAACATTTCTTTAAAATGGGTGCAAAGTTCATTTAAAATTGTCCATTACAGCTGCCTCTCCTTGAGCACACAGCCTGAGTCTGAGCTTATACATTAACTCAAATGCAAAGTTCTCACTAAATCTAATTTGTGCTCCATATAGTTCTAAAATACATTTAATTTCTAAGATGACGAAATTGAAGGCAAAATAACACAAATCTGTGTTAAAGTGGATTTAAACACAGATTTGTAGTTAGAAATCTTTCACGGAATTATAATCCAAGAAAATCATTAATAATTCAATTAATACATTATTAAAACAAGCATAGCTTTACTATTAATTTGTCTTAATTTCATTATTCCCAAGAGGATGGTCCTCTTGGGAACTCGATGCAAAATCTGGGTGGGGCTCCGTGATGGTCTCAGTACAGACTGGTACAGGTGCACACAGTTTACACAGACCAGAGTGCTCTCACTCACTCCACAGCTGGCGAGTCTCACAGATTCTCACCATTATTTAAACCACTTGGGAAATAGTAGCAGCAAATAAGGTATGGACATTTATCATTTATCCGTCTTTTTCTATCTCTCTATCACTTATCATACTATGGTTTTATAGTGACAGGAAAGATATATTTTTCTGTTTGAGAAACTGTTTTTAAATGTGTACCAGCATGTATCGAGTGACAGGACAGTGACAAAGGTAGTCAAGTCAAACAGGGCTATTCGAGAAAAACTTGTCTGACAGAACATGCGGCGCCGCGTAAACACGCCCAGGGCACATGCCAGCCGACACGGA
>CABFOQ010021632.1:0-27167 GCA_900660455.1 Gephyroberyx darwinii | reverse complement strand
CCCATTTTGTCATACGCACATGCTCCCCATCTGGAGCCAAAAGACTCTTTTAAAAGTGTGTGTGTGTGTGTGTGTGTGTGCTCCTGTGCCAACATATACAGTTTGTCTGTCTCCAAAAGTGAAGACAAATTGCTCCCCATGCTGAAATGTAAAAATAATCACCAAATTACCTCCAACAAGATCATTCCAATTAACTGTTATATTGCCAGCACGACCCAGGGAGCAAAGCGACCCATGATCAAGCTTTCTTTTTTAACTGTTTTGATGTTATTTGACTTTTCCAGCAGAGCCCCGAGGTGGCTGGGATGGGAGAGTCAAATGGAAAGGACAAGGGCACATAATAAAGACAAATGGCTAGAGCATGAAATTTGATTCAGTGCCTTGGTACTGAAACATTCAGGGGGAAATAGCCAACATTGACAAGCCATGAATTTCAAAACACTGTCAAATCCAGCAAAGCACACATCCTGCTATAATGACATTGAGTCCCTGGGGGCCTGCGGGGCATTCACACACAGATTGTGGACGCAATCAATCAGGCTATTGTTCTGATGGACTTTTTGTGAGTTGTGTGATGCTGTAAAAGTGCCAGGTTCCACATAGACACGAATGGTTACGAATGACTACTAATGATTACCTAAAAATAATGTCTGTAAACCCGAAAGAGCAGTTTTATTTTTTTGAATGAAAAAAATGAAATGTATTAACGTGAGCACACCACCACTTCATTTATTTAAATACACATTAGAAGCATATGCTTGCAGCAGACCTTTCACTGTGGAGCACACACTTTGTAGTACGATATGAAAACACCATCTGGTGTGTGAGCAGTGGCTAGGCTAAACTAGCTGGGGCTAGATAGGGCCCTGCTGTGTCATAGGATTATCTTACTGGTTGGTAGATCCGCTCTATTAGCCCCTAGTGGCTTGGATTATTGGATCATCATTATTATGTGTGACTGAACAAGGCACTAAATACCTGTGCTTCCCTTTTGTCATAAAGAGTTATTAGTGTTAGTGATCGGCACATTGTAAGCACATTTTGGAGCTTTACGCATTTATTACACCCTGCCTGGGACACACACACACACTATGTATTTAACACACTTTATTTGGAGTCACATTGGGCATTTAATACAGGATGCTACTGACTTAAGTTAAAACACGCTCTGCGTTTACAGTGGATTCTGCATTTTGACAGGGTATGGCATGCCTGGTGCACATATTTGTTTGTGAAAGTGAATGTTCCTTTCTATTGCATATAAACAGCATCACAGGCAAGTGCAGAAGACAGCACGTTCAGAGACGGGCCCTCTGCTCAACAAAACGAACATCTGCCGTTTCTCATCAGCTAGATTGAAGCTAATGACGAGCCGCGAGTGTGCTGACAGAGAGAATGGAATTGGATTGTGTACAAGAGCCCCAGTGAGACTAGACATATGCTTTGGAAAATGTTTGTGGAGTACGGGTGTATATAGTGTATGTCCGTGTGTGTGTGTGTGTGTGTGTGTGTGTGTGTGTGTGTGTGTGTGAAATCTGAAATACAGATACCCAAGAATGAGAGAAAGAGATAGGACAAAGAATAGGGCCCTACTATTTCCTTGCAGTTTGCCTTTCCATAAATACAAGCGGATGAAGGGGAGTGTGTTAGTGCAGGTAAAACAACTGCTGTATTCCTCAATCTCTAACAGAGATAATGGAATTACACATCAAAGAAGCTTCTCCCTGGATCCAATTCTTCTGTGACCTGTCCCAGCCTTTGTTCATATTCACCACGACAACTCCCCGGCCCCAAGCCTCTACCAGCAGGCTTCTCCCTGCTTCCTCCTTCTGTCTAGGGGAGAGATTAAATTTAGATGAATATGAAATATTCATTCCCTCTCAGCAACTGATGGACATCGTAATCTGATACAACTTTTGATGCAGCATCTCTCAGTTGTTCTTTTTCATCACAAAACATGTTTTTTTTCCTCCTCCCACTTTTTTCCCACCATACCATCGTCATGCGGTTAATTCTTCGTACAATCGACCCTTGGGTGTGACTTTGTTAAAAGTAGAATGCTGAAGTACTATTACAGCTTTTTGCAGTCTCTTGAAACATTTCTGAGTCATTTCAGATGAGACATTTGCACAAACCCCAGTGAGGAGGATCTCAGGGAGCATGTGAGTGGAGAGTGCACTCTTTGCAGCTCACTAGAAGAGCTAATCACATGAAAACTTCGCAGCCTCTCTCTGCTGGTGCAGGGATAAAGACAGCCCTCTGAAGTGGCTCTGTGTTTGGAGACTTCAAGCAAAGTGGTGACCACAGCCCGATTTCTCCTACTGAGGTTTTTGAGTGATCACATTGCATACAGCTTTTAGCACCTCACATGTGTCAGCATACATTTAAATGCTGGGCTATTTCACATATTAAATAAGCCTGAAGTCGTGCTCACCGACCAGCTGTTGTAGGGGGTAAAGTGAGAAGCTAAGGAAATGAAAGCACCATGGAATCATGAGGGAGATTGATTAACTGGCACTGATGAAGTGCTTAAAGTATTAGGTAGATAAAGTAATTGATTATTCAATAAATCCCCGTCAGGCAATGAATAACCTCACTGAGAAATAAAAGAGACAAGAAATGATGAATTAGTTTCATCAACCCACAGATGAACGCGACAAAGCATAATGATCTGTTACTATGTTACGATGATCGCCGTATTATAGGAATGTATATATTTTCATGTTATCAAATTTGGCTCGGTGCGTTGCGGTGTGTTGCTTAGAACAATTTACAAAACATTCCTGTCAGTAATCAAAAATAGTTTAAAACGACTTTTTTTCATCTGCTTTTCTAATAGAGTGTAGCTTCCTACATCATGCGGCGCCTTCCCTCTATAAGGTACTGTACATCAGTGGACGCAAACCTACATGCTATCTTGTGAGAGCAAGAAAAATCACAACAGTTAAGTCATGTATGTCTTTGTCATGATAACATTAAATTATATACAGAAATGGGTCCAGGATGTGATGAGAGGGTGCAAAACATCTCAGGGAAAAAAATCATTAAAATGAAATGGAAAGGAGAAAAAGAGGACAGAGTGTGAGAGGACAGATACAGGAGGAATAGTCTTTTCTTCCCTCCAACACATGCAAGCTTACAGAAGGAGTCTGATCGACCATCTGGTCTCAACTTAGAGCAATGCACTGTAAAAGCACTAAAATCAATGGCAACAACTCTACCTTGGATGCCCACCATTACCCAGATGGTGTACTTGGAGAACTGCTTAGGCCACCTAACCAAGAGTACAGACAGAGAGCACCCTGCTCAACTTACCACCGCCCACCTCGATGATTTTGACGGGTTTGTTTGTGGTGGTAAGCTAGTGCAATGGTTCCACATTGGCCACGGTGCATTGACAATCAGAGAGCCCTCTGCTGGTTTCAACATTGTGGCTGTGACACAGAGCACACACCCTCATACATCAAGTACTAAATCACGCAACAACAAAAAAAGTATATATGTTACACACCCGCTCCAAAAAGCGTTCTCATCCCGAACAAATCAACAGACTGTACATACTAACACCCTCTTATAGAGAATGCTGTGCAATGACACACACACACACACACACACAAATGCGTGATGCTTTTCTATTGCACACTTACATGGAATATTCAAATAGGCTTTGAACCTAACGACGACTAAAACAAATAAAAGCCAAATTACTTTCAAAAATCTTGTGAATTAAATTTTACGATTACTAGATTATTATCTCATTCATACATTATTTCTTCGCATTTAAAAAGAAAACAGTACAAAATAAAATGGATACACAAATGACCTCTGCTCATAAACAAGATAGACATATCTCTGAGCAAGCCTTTGAATGAATTTTTATTCATGGCGTCGAGGCAAATACAGCTAGTTCTTAGCTGGTTGTCAAAATACAATCAAACTACAATCTCAAGAACAGAGAAACCCAACTGCACCTGCACTGCAACAAAAGATAGATTCTAAAAAAAGCAATTGTGCAACTGTAGCACATTTCAAGGTAAATTTGTCTCAGCACTCTGACATTTTTAAAAACAAACCTGTCACAGTTTATTTCAGGTCTTCATTGAATGTGCTGCCGTAATAAAAGAAAAAAAAATGTCCCTCTGACCAAAATATTTCACTTCACATCACTAAAAACGTCTGATGAATTTATGCAGTTTCTAAAATGTCACCAAAGTCCATACACAGCAATGTCAGAGAAGTCATAGCTCTTCAGAGTGCAGCAGTCAATCACCAGGACATGTGGGCCAGCCCAAGTGACTGAGAGCTACATCCATAATGCTCAGCACCAACCATTATTCTAGACATCATGCTTTGTTTTTCTCTTGACCCTCCTTTCATAATTCATATTAGATGGTTTGAAAACATTCACCCAAGGTTACACTACTGTAAGCTGTGGTTTATCCTGTTAAACTCTTAATACATTTCATTTGAATCAATATGCATTTTCAATTACGGTCCAGGGGCTTGACAGAAATTATGTATAACAAATTCTGAGTGGAATGTTAAGAGTTCTGCTGATAGGTACAAGAAATAGCTGGTGTGGGTAGGCCATTTCCCTCTGAATAGAAATTAATTGTGGTATATGGTATATGCAATTTTGCGACTAAACTCCATTCACCCAGCAATTATATCTTCGCTTGCAGACAAATATCAGCATGCTATTAAGATCCTTTCTCTCCCCGCCTGTACTTTGGGTGTTGTAGTGGTATGTTAATGTGGGCCAATGCCATTTTGAGTAATTGTCCTGCATGGCACTCAGCCAAATGTCAAAAACGATTTGCCTCGAGACAAAAACCGTATTGATCTTCATTCTGCTCCTGTCTCCTGGCGGCGCAAATGTTTCATCGCATCGCCAGTCCCCGAATGACAATTCTCACATTGTTCCTCAGAGTGATTTGAAAACGACAATGCCAGCACCACGTGGGCACTTTATTTCTCACACTATAGACACGAAGGAGAAAAGATCCTAGGAATGGACACACGACTTAGCTGCGCAATAACTTTAATCATTATTAGTGCACTGAAAAATGCATACCTTGTTGTTTTGTTTCTGTGATTACTGTCTTGTCATTGTGTATCGAAAATGGCACACATGTAAGATAAGATAAGATAAGATAAGAAAGAATAAGATAAGATAAGATGAAAACTTTAATGAGCCCCTTGGATAAATTGTGTACCTAACAATGTTTGAAATAACTAGGTTAATTTAATACTGTAGCCTATCATTTAATAGACTATTCTTAAAAAGTAAAAGTTACTTTCAGAAGGCATGCAGAATAGCCTTTTATTGGGCTATAAAAACGGTATCTTTTATCAAATGGTTATTGAAAATGGAATAGACAACACAGCATCGTGCATAGAGGTCACATTAACACACAATATTTCACTTGCATGTCTTAAATTTTAAAGCCACCCGTTTACTATAAGGCATGGCTCTCCTGTTGCTTAGTGTCTATTCCCTGTTAAGTAAAATACAAATTCACATGGTGCCTTAACTGCAAGTGGCAAACGACAGATTAAAGAGACTCGTTTAGTCTAAAAATCAGGAACCGTTCCCGCTGTGTACGCACAGATAAGGACCCACACTGAAATGATATGAGTAGGGTGCAACTTTCAAGATAATCACACAAATTTGGCTGTGTAAATGTGAACAACTTACCTATCCGAATAACATGAGGCATCCCGTAAGAGTACTGAATCCAAAAGAGACATGCAAGGAGCGATGTCCAGTATTCCCATATCGCACTCCGGGGAGACAACCAAGTATTTCGCATGATTGTAAAGTCGCGGGATCCACTTTTTTTCAAAATTCCAAAGACGACTCAGAATTGCTCATCAAATCTGAATTCAACGGAGTCATATGTGGATTTTGGTGTCTGCGACAAATTTGCGCTCATTGTACTTGGTGCAACATTCTCCAGTGTTTTTTTTCCCTTTCTTTCTTTACTCGCAAGTCTCAGTACGGCTCGATCAGGATGAAGCCCCCAGTCCCTCACAGGCGGATCAGTGATACACCTGCGAACGGTGGCTGCTACAATTAGCCTGCAGGAGTCTCTGTATCCCCTCCTACCGTCGATGCTATCTGTCTACTGGCAAGTGCCACAACAACCGAGCCGGACTCCCGCACCGCCGTGGAAGAAGGGAACTGCGCCTGCGGAACTTTGGGTCGCCTCGATCGTTTCTGTTACCCCCCAAAAAACAGAGAAATGCGTTTCACAATAAGTGCTGGGAATTAATGCTTATTGCAGTTTAATCATTCAAGTCCCTGTTCCCAGTTAGGAAAACTGTTCAAATATCACATAACACAGAGATACTTTGAGGATCAATCCGCGGCGCTCCTCTCCAATTGCGCACGGTTATGGCACGACGCTGGTCATCGAAAAACGCTCAAATCTGTTCACAAACGATCTCTTCACATAATAATAATTTTAGAAATGTTCAAGCTGCTAGATGAAAAGGCAGTGCAGAAAAGCCGTGTGTCTGCGTGCGCCTCACGACCGTTCTTCCACGGTGCCACTAGAGGCACGCGTCGTTACGCATAGTTGTCAACTGTGTCCAAGAAGTATTTTGCGGAGGTTAGGAGGACACAGATAATGAGCCGGGTTTCCACTTTCCCTGCTAATCCTGTATCGATAGTCTTGCATTATGCTATCATCTCAATTCCTTCACACTGCATATGATTCATGGGGAATCTGATGTGTGGCAGTGATTTACGATTATTTGCCTTTAATTCTGTTTTCAGTACAGCAAATTATATATATATATATATATATATATATATAGAAATATCTGCATCTTTAACACCCCTGGGGTGGGAATTGCCATCCCATTCTAACCTTCTAGCAAAACATTTTTTTTAAAATAAAAATAAAACTGTGATACTGTAAATTGGATGAATTATTTGCATGGAGGAAGTAAGTGTCAGCTGAGGCTTTGGCCACTGACAAAGCAGGCTTCTTATCGCTGTTATTTAAGGTATTCTATCTGTGCCAATGACTACATTAAGCCCCCATAACTGCTTGGTGCCTATCTGCCTATATTTCATGTCTCGCAAACAGCTGATAAATGCAAAATGCAGATGAAACATGCAATCACATTGACAGTGTTGCTCTCCACTCACTCCCCACTGCAGTGAAGGTGGTGAAGCCTGGGTGCAAGTATGGAATCACTTATGTTTCATTTAGTGCATTATGTATTTTTCTTAGTTCAGATAACTGCTACATCATAAGGATAAAATTGAACACAATTAGTCATTTTTGAAATATAGAATATTTTTGTATTATTATACAATATATCTAATGAGATATTCACATTCTTAATTCAACATCAACAGCATATTTCTTTATAAGGTAGCACCACAATCTTAGGTTATTATTGCAATTATTAAACATATTGCATTCTGAAAAAGGCAGTGCTCAAATTGGATGTTGCTATTAGAACAGTGTTGATGAGACGGTGCTGTGGCTCATTGGTTTTATTTTTCTGTTTGGAATGGGAGAGAGGAATAAACTGTATGCATCAGGGGGCATGCAAGCAAGAGCAAGCCAAACTGACTGCCACTGCATATTCATGTCTCCCAGAGCAGATTTATCGCCTCTTGGCACAATGTAAGGACTATCAACGTGAGTTATGTGGCCCGACTCTCGCATTATCGAGATTCATTGACTTGCTGCTCTTTCAAATACAAAATGTACACAGCTCTAGCAAACAAGACATTCTGGGTCTGTGGGTGCCCTCTATAGAGAGACGGCGGACTGTGCTCTCAATCACCTGGGCTGATCGCTGGAGGTAATCCATCCCCAGTAACACATAACACATGGAGAGATGATATGGGATTCAAGATACAGTAATGCACTTAACTTTCTGGATTTGTGGATTATATTGGATTTGTTATTGTTTGTATTTCTAAGGGTTTGACATAAAAGCGTGATGCCATTCTTAGTTATGTCTGTTATCTGCCCCTCTGCCATTGTAAAAAAAAAAAAAAAAAAAAAGCAGAATGCATTTTGGCAGTTGGCACAAAGGGAGGGGAGGCAGGAGGCTTGTTAGCAGAGACCAGAGCAGGGCAGCAACTCCCTCATCCATGACATCATCTTGTACACAAAGTATGCAATGACAACAAAATACCAAAGGGATATTTGAACTGCGACTGGGGAGCAACAATCTCTGAATCTCTAACAGAGAGAAAATTTGTCATATGTGCACACTCATGTAAGGATTTTACACATGACTGATGTCTGTCACTGTAGCATGCCCAAATGTACCGACATTCAACTAAAAAAAAGTGGTTGCAGTGCACAGTTAAGCTTTAAGCCTGAATGAAGGAGGCTGGCGTACACTTTATTTTGGAAAGCACTTTACGTCGGCCCAAGTCCCTGCTGTATATGTTGAGTGGGTATCCCGTTGAGATCAAAACAGTAGAATTTGATAAGGGCTGTAATAATTTGCTTGTTCATATGATGTCTATGTGGCTGTGAAAGGCCACACTGAAGCAGGTCCAAGGGTGAAAGAGCACTGAATGGTAAAGTCTCTCATTCAAGACCAAACTACTGTTGCATTTACTCAGTCCAAGCACTACTTGGAGTATTTAAGGTGACACTTTTTAAGCGGATCACACATTGAGATGCGACAGCAAAGTCAACTCTATTTTTTCCTGGTGAAATGATTGCTGTTGCATTTACAACCGTCTGGCGATCAATGGCTTGTCTGGCAAGTCGGTCATAACTAATGGCTCAGAAAACATCAAGTCCCCATTGTAAAACTGGAGACATCAACAAGAGGTGTACTTAGTTGACTGGATTGATCAGCACATTTTGTTTATTTTTTGAAAGATTGTAAGAGAGGAGAAAGAGGACAATCAATTTTCCACACAGCGCCTTTCAGTAGTTGCTTATAATACAAGCTCAGGATTGGCTGGGAGAAGATGTGCAATCCAAGATGTCAGATTGTTCATAATTATTTGGGAAAATTGCTGCGCTTCGATTGAGCCACAAAAAACGAATCATATGAAACATTTTCACCATTGATTTTGCTTTTCTGTTCAAGAGGAATATAAAAGACTCTGCCACCAGACTGAAAATAATGTTGAAGATCGAACATCTGCCCACAACAAAGGGTCAATAGGAACTCATCTCTGAGTGTAATATGGTTATAAATTAGATGTCTTTTTTCAAGTTTCTTTGACGGGAGACACTTTTTTGATGGCAAAAGTTTAGCTTTGTTTAAAATAAAATTGTGAGTCAACTTTTCAAACTATGAGGAAGTTTCATTGATCTATTAAAAGAAAAGATAAAGGCAAGAAGTCTGATGTTTTGGAGTTAATATTGCATGTTTCATCATGTGACTGAAATAAAACACATGGAAGATGTGTATTTCATTTAGATATATCTTTGCTTCATGAAGGCCCAGTGCCTCTCTATGAGATTGAACAATTTCAAAATTATTTTTTCACCAGGCCTGTCCACTGTAAGCAATGGCCCAGAATAGCATACATATATATAGTGTCCCTATCACACAGGTCACAATGTTGAATTCCTGCTATTTGTACATAACGCTGCCATGACAGTGGGCTTGTGGCAACTCCATTACACTGGGGCTATAACGTCCATGCAGTTTTAGTGGGCAGACACACGTAATTAAATGTCGATTTACCCTCTTCAACTGTACTGGGGCAATATTCCTGCTTTGCTGACAGATTGAACGCTTGCTACAGCCTCATACTCTATGATTCAAGGCAAGGTGCCATGTGCAGACAAGGTTATGAGGAATTGGCCCAATTCTGGCGCTGATCGCAACATTTACTGGGGCTCTAGACTGCTCTGCCTCGGAGTTAGAGACGGCTCAAGATGTATGTGCTGCTGCTGACGTATGTGGCTATGGTGTGTTGGGGAGAGGGGAGACAATCACAGCCCTGATCAGTCATCCAGACAGTCGCTGAGATGGGAAATGACTGCTAGCGGGGTTGAACCCACTGGTTATAGATGAGAAAAGCACAGAGTAATAATAGATTCCTGACCATCCTGATTTATCTATTGAATTATTAGTGTTATCATCCTTATCACCCTCATCATCTATCTTCAATGACTACTGAATGGCAGCTTAAAACGGTGAAGCATTTTTGTACTTCTGTATAACAATTTGAATTTCCCGGCCACAGTCTCATGACCTTTATGCCTGACTCAACGCCTACCTTGCTATTGTTGGAATTCAAGTGTATAGATATTTTAGTAGCGGTTTGCAATATGGTTATAAGTGATAGTACTGGTAGTGATGCGACTTGCCAGATTTCTAAAAGTTTTTTTTACATTCTTTAGGGACCCATTCATTAACATGTGTATCTGAGTGTGTCAAGTCAGGAACAATTCTCTATCCTCTACAAAAATCTTAAGGCCATCCAATTCTCAAGTGGCTGGCATGTTCAGGGGGACCTTTAAGGTCAACGAGTGCAAATTGAGGCATTAAAATCGCACTTGAACACTTCTATTGGAGAACCTATAGAGCACAATCAAGAAGTGATTAATTTACTCTCAGAATTCTCTAGAATTATACTTGACCTTGTGTGCATCATATGCACTGCTGGTCCTGACCTACACTCAGATTGTCATCAGATTGCAAGAATGTTGACCTATGTTGAGGGCATCCTGTTTGCATAGTTAATAGCGTGTGTTTGTGATTCATAAGATTTAATTTTTCACTCTAAAATGTGAGTCTTCAATACATTGACCAACACTATGTGACAGCTAAACATTGGATTTACATGTATTTAGCTAGTTTAATAATAACACTAGTAAAAGAGACTCTACAACTCAAAAACATTTGTTCAATTAAATTCTAAAATTATATGTTTAATATGCCTCCAAGACCTTCCTTCTTCAATTATGATGTACTGTGTACTGTCGGTCCTATGCCAAATGTTAAATAACCTGGAGTCATAGCGGCAACTGTATTGTATCTTGGGCAAAAATATATTTCCCTTCCAGCTATATTTTCTGATACAGTGGAAGAATGTGAAAGTGATGAATAAGCACAAATGGCTAACAGGCATCTCATTAATGTAAAGATTCTCAACAACAGTGAAGTATTACTGTAACACTTATCAAGGTAAAAAATCCTATAAAACCCTAAAGTGAAAGCACTGATTGTACTAGTAAAAGCAAAGCCTCAAGGAATGGGTGTACAATAATGCAGTGCTGCTGATTCTTCCAGCCTTGCTACTATAACCATTTATTTTCTTTATAGTGGGCGTGCTATGGAGCTAACGCAAAGTATCAGGAGTGGAAGTTGGCACGACAAGAATCTGTTGAACCAAAAACATATGGCTAATTATGTTTTTTTTTATTTTAGACTGACAGAAAGGCCATCAGCAAAGCATCCTTAAAGTGTGTTTACTATCTCTGGGGAGTTCATTCAGTGCTTCAAAGTGAAACAGAGTGAGAGTGCTGTGTATCATGCCATGCCTAGCAAACACTCCAGCAGCCAGTACCCCAAAGGCTTTGTTTTGGAGGTTATCTTCACTCTCCACTCAGTTCACTCGAGTAGCCTATCTATCAGTGACCGAAAGGGAGCGGTGGTGACAGCCACAGTCCGATTAGCCGCTATGTCGGCTAATATTGCCCAGGCTGTTGAACAGGGCCAGCCTTTGTTGTTGTTTACATAGCGTTTGCCCATCATTAGGCTTGGCAAGGCTGGCTGCTTACTCCTTTTATATTAATTAAAATGAATATACAGTAAAGACACCACATGTGGCTCCCAGCCAGAATTTTGAAGTAAGACTCAATTAACCCGAATGACCCTGTCTAACACAAACAATGAGAAATTAATTATATGCAGCATCCATCCCAGACAAGCTTAGCAGGCTCAAAAGTACTTTATAAATGGTTTAGAATGCATTTGCACTTTGTTTTCGTTTGCGTCTGCCAAATCAGTGGCCCATTAAAAAAATTCTAGCAATGGAAAATGAATCATGAAAAAAAATAGGTATCAGTGTGGGGCATGCAGGCACTGAGAATCTGTGGTTTTGGTATATGATTATTGTCTTGTGGGTACTTTCCTGATTTTGTTTTAATGTCAGACAGGGGATAACCTTGTGGAACATTCTCCAGACAGGATTGCACTATGATTGAACATGATGTCTCACTATTGTGCGTGTAAGAGTAGAATCAGTAGGTTTCTCTTTATGTGTGGCTAGAGGAAACAGGAGGTTTGCCACTGTTGATGTCAACTTTATTATTCTTACTTGTCACAAGGATACACAAGTTGGTAATGTTGGATAAACAACAGACACTCATCACAGACAGGTCACACAGAATCTTAAGGATTGTGTGCATTTTTGTGTGTGTACGTGTAAGCACGCCCGCAATAGTTGCTCCCCCCTGACAACCCCCAGCCCCCCTGCCACACACACACACACACACCACACACACACACACTCTGAGTGGATCTTACTAATTTAAAATTTGTTTGAATTTGTGTACAATACAGTGATCCCCTGACTTCATGTTATCACATTGGCAGTTATGAGTAATTGCGCCCTGCAGCTTTCCCTACTTCTGGACAACTTTTAATTATGTTACAAAGTGCACTGCGCTCCTGCATTAATCTCTCCACTGGAGTTATATTCACTTGCCTATTATACAACAACTAGCTTTCCTGAATTATGAAAAATACTTTTTTAATGTTGATGCTTATTAATCTTAAGAGATAAACTAACCACGGCAAGTGCTTGTGTTATGCATGATAAGGGGTGTAAAAGTAATGTGCAGCAAAGCTATGGAATCAATTTTCTTCAAAAAAGAGAAAGGCAGAGATAGGGCACTGACAACACAAATGAATGTACCGACTTTAAAATATTCCTTGGGCACTGTGGATCATTTATGTCTTGTATGGCCTAGAACAACTCCCCCTGTGGAGATGAATGTGTGTGTGCTGTCCATCATCATAGAACCAGATGAGTGTGAAGTGAAGCACACTCCAACCGGCAGCATGTCACTCGCAGCTTCATGTTGGGCAAGTCCGTCTATTGACTGTTGTCACACTTGAGTCAAGGAGCACCCACAGGCGTGATTGCTTCTCAACCCATTTTGACCAATACATAGAGCTGTGGCCAAACCAATGCATTTGTGGCAACAAGACAAGGGCCAAAAGTAATCTGTGGAACTGCTGTTGCTCAGTCAAGCCAACACATCACAAAAAATGTGGGAAATGGATTCAGAGGGCACCTTATTGTTGACTCAATAGTAAAATCAGGAAGTAAAGGATTTTTTTGAGTACTCAACATTGTTGTGCTTTTTTTTTCTACTAAAATGTTTGAGGAATGAGATAATCTGTCTGTCTGTCTGTCTGTCTGTCTGTCTGTCTGTCTGTCTGTCTGTATATCTGTCTATATATCTATCTATATATCTATCAATCATTTCATTATTTATATATTTGTGTTAGTTTAACACAAATGCTGCAGATGAGTAGCAAGCAACATTTTACTAAATTCTATTTCACAGAACATTATGTTTAGCAGCCATCATCTCAGTCAGTAAATCCAGTTTATTATGCTACTCATATGCTGAAATGGATGGCACCAGATGAAGCTGCATTTAAAACTTTGCAAAAGGAACTCAATTATTTCACAATTTTTTCAGATACCCACCAGGGTAGATAACTTAACTAACTCAAAAATGTGTAGTACTTTAATACTAAGTCTCTTATTCGTGTGGTTTCTGGTTTCTTGCCCCCAGAATTTGTTAATCAGCTAGCTTACTACATGTGAGGATATATCATAATCCATAGAGAATTAAACGCTCCTTTGGGATAAAACGGATGAGATAGCAAGATGATGAGACCCATGAAGTTGTAGTGAGCTCGATGGAATCCATGAGTAGTGATCTAGATATTCTGCAGTTTGTATGATGTTACACAGTGCACACAAACATCATTCACAGAAGATTCATTATATATTTAATCAGGCTGCTTACAAGGCATGAAATCTGGCGTATGCTCTTGTTTCAGTGTTTAACACCTGTTTAATGCTTGACCGCTCATTTCTCCATATATTAAGCACAATGTAAAATGACCACCACACTTACTGAAGTAATCATTGATTGAGTTAAAAAACACAACAAAAGGGGGTCAGTTGGAAATGTGCTCTTTCAATCAATGCACATCACACTGTGGCTTAATCAAAGATCTTGTACATGGATAATCGCTACAAGTGAACCTTGCCTGGTTGACATTTGCATATATTGAGTTGCAGGAGTCACTCTCTACTCTACTCTATCCGGTGGATCATCGTTTGTGATATTATCTGCAAACGGGCTGAAAACATCAAAAAGGCAACAAACGCTTGTTTGAAACCATTTTCACACATCAATGTTTTTGTGGTTTGACATTGATTATGTTTAATGTACTGCTGCCACACAATTTCACATCCATTATAGAGTTAATTTTATTCAAATGGATATAGACAGAAAATGTTGCTATTTCAAACTTGATATAACTGATAAAGGCAGATATGATATGCTATTAGTTACATGTAAGGATAATAGGCAAACATTTGATTTATTATCAAGGTGGCTTTGGGTATCCATTCATCGTTTACGTCATTATGCCTTTTCCCCTCTCAAAAACTAGCTATAGGCTAAGCTACAGCATCATTGAAAGGCTTAGCACAAAGACTGATGGCAATACAGATAAAAAAAATACTGATAATAATTGATATCTTGCTGAGTGAGATCATCCCATAGGACTTTAGTGAATACTTTGGTTTCCCACCGGCACTCCTACTGCTGGAGAATTGATCCTCACATCTAAGCTTTTTTTTTTGTTACGTAAGTGTCTCTGAAGATAATCATCATGGGCCCCTACAACTCTCATGGGAGTTAATTAACCTATATTGTTCACTGTGACATACAGCGTTCCATCCCTTGAAGTTGCGCCAATGAGAGTTGCTACTTCTTTTTCTTTAAAGACCAGTAACAGTAACAGTGTCAGTAACAGAATGACCTGACATGAACATAAATGTATTATTTGTTGCAAACATACTGTCTAATGAACCATAATGTTTTGATGGTACTTTAGAAATCTTTGTTTATCGTATCGTATTTGTTAATCTTGTTAATCTGAAAAGGCCTGGGTGTTGGTTTATTGCCATTGATAAGCGAACAGACTTCTATACTACATTGTGGATCTCTTCTGGGTTTGTGTTACATTTGTCAGTCTATCAAACAATTTCAACCTACCTGTTATGATCCATGGTTTTGTAATAGAAGTATTTTAAAGTTCCATTCCTCCTCCATTGTCGGTGTAGTAGAGCTTCAGTTGAGTGAGCATCTTCCATTTTGTACACTAAATCACAGTACTATCCTCTGACTACACAAGGGACCAGATTGGAGCTTCAACTCAATGACTAGGCATTTAAGTGTTGCAAACCACTAGGAGGTTGCAAAGGTCTAATTAGCCACTGTGTCTGCTCTGTCAGCAATGGCAGATCTGTACAAGAACCTTCCTTCCACTGCCAAGTGAGCTCCAGCATAGCTCCATATTACTATGTCAAGCACAACTGCGCCTGTTTCCTGCATGCTGGCTCGTTTTCCCCATGGGAACCCTTCTGAGGAGAGAACACAGCAATTATCTATGGACTGCAAAGTGAAAGGTGAAGGGATTTGTATTTACCAGCTAGTGAGTGGTTAATGACAATACAATATGCTGGAATTATGAGGATTAAGGGCCAGGGATTTGTGTAGAGTCAATGGAATTTCAAGCAACACTTTGGAAGACAACCTAAATTAAATTGAAATCTTTTTCGCTACTCATAGGGCAGTGGTGGAGGAGCTGCAAAAATGGTCCCATCTCATAATCAGTAACTTTTGTTCGTCACTTATCATTTGGAGCAAAGACCAACAGCAAGCTGACATGAGGTAGGAATGTATGTATCATTATTTTTATTGGATTAATTAGACATGGCTTCCTAGTGTGGCAGAGAAAATCATCATAGACCTATTACCAGAGCTGGAGACTTGAGACGCGAAAATCAAGACTTGCGACTTGACCTCATCTGCTGAGAGAATCAATTTAGTTGTGACTTGAATGCTAAAGACTTGACTTGAGATTTGACAGCAGTGACTTTACCAAAACCCTAAGCAATATCCTTTTATTCAGAAAACAATGTATGCTACAGTAACTATATAAATAGTTTATTTCCCAATCACAAGCCCAGTCCACTGCTTTGCGCACTGCCTTCCTACAGTGTTTGGTTGGAAGGTAGCCATAGTAACAGGCAGCGCACGGTCGGACTGGTGTGGATATGCCTAATGGATAATGGGGTTGTGTAACAATGAGCTGCCATAACTGATGGAAACAATCATTAAATATAGCTGCAAGCAGCGATGCCGGGATTAAAGCCCAAATGTTTTTAGCTATTGTAGTATATGAGCATCAAATTGTCAAATTTCACAAAAGACATTTAGGTAATTTAGCCATCCAAACTATCACTTCACTGCTGACCACAGTACAGGGATTTGAAATGTTCCCTTTTTATTTCAGTTAATACATCTTGACCCTGGCAAATTATCCCTTGCAATTGTGACAAGAACAGAAGCTTGCCTTGACAGTTAAAAGTTAAGAGTTTTACAATCTACACAAAGTAGAGGTACCCAAACAAGTGTTGATTCAGAGTAACCTGAATCAGAGACTGATGTTGTTTCAAAAGACAAAATTACAAGCTTCAAATTTAATACAGAAAGGAGGGGAGGAAAAATAAAGGGGCAAGGCCCAGGGGAGAATAAGTCAAGGACACACAGAGGACCTAGACAGAAGGCTTTAGGGGCCTAATATGGGGCATGCAACCAAAAACACACAATTCAAATTTAATCAAAACAAATGTATTTGTTTTGTTTAATCAAAACAAATACATTTAAAAAAAAAAAAAAATCTATCAATATTCACACCAAACAGTACAAACACTGCAAACAAGGGCCCAATGCCAGCACAGAGACAATACTGTAAGTCTGTCTCTCCCCCCGCACATCACCCAACTCAAAGGATAATACATAGGCCCTGTAGTAATAACTTAGGTTGGACACGAATTAAGAATGGAAAAAACAGTGACAGGTAGACAGTCACACTTCTTCCTATAATAACCACTAGGCCACCGTCATAGCCAATAGCAGCACACACGGTTGCTCATTTAAAGTGTGAACCAACTTTCATGACATACCAGCAACCACTTTTAAAGGTATACATTTTTGGAATTGATGGCACCAATTATACAATGCTGTGCAATGTAAACTTGACATATGAAGAACATTTAATCGACCAATATCGATTGGTCAATTTTGCCCGCTTATAGTACGTTAGTGTAAGTAGGTACCCTAATGCTGTGTACCAAGTTTGGTGTTGATGGTACAAATGGTCATTATGGCCAATTTTGTGTTAGGCCACACCCTTTTTTAAATTCAGCGGTTAATGCAGGTGAGGTTTTTCATTGGATCAGGCCTGATCCCATTGGTGTATCGAGGTCCCCTTTACCTGTGTACCAACTTTGGTGTGGATAGGTCAAAAACTGAAAAAGCCTTAGGGACGAATTTGCAAATTTGTAGAGCAAAGACAGCTTAATAAGTGTCGCAATTTCATATTTTTTTTATCTATAGCGCCCCCTACTGGCAAGTTAGGGGCACTATGGTTAAAGGGCTATATAGGCTGTAAAAAGTAAACAACATAAGTAATGAGCTATATTCTGTGTTCTGAAGATTCAAACAATTATCATTTTACTCAGCTGAAGTTTAGTTTAGGAATCATATAATTACACACACTGCCACCGATTAATTGTAGCTTAGAGTATTAATCACGTAATTTTTCTTACTATAAAAAAATGATATTGACCAATTATGACATTCTCCTCTATTCTGAGTTAGAAATGATCTCTGCCTCCCTCTCTGATATGTGACCACAAATGATAGTTAGGATGACATAAATTACCGGTCTCCAAAATGTATCTCAGTCCCACAGAACTGCCCACACCATGGCTAGACTTTGTGTGGATGCACACCAAATCCAATTATATTGTAAAAATACCGAAGTATCTTTTAATGAAGACACAGCATCAATTGTAATTTTAATGAGAATGCAATTTTGAAATATCCTGATTCTAGGAACCATGTGTTTTATACTCACATCCCTGTAAAAGAGAAGAGCATGTAATTGCCAGGCCCATTATTTGAACAGTCAGGAGTCTTTGTTTTTTGACAGGCTTCACTGACATGCTGATGAACCCAGAAATCATCTTCAGGAGACAGTAATCAACCACAGGTGCAGGTGATAGTAATTAACAGTGGCTTACCAAAATAAGTAACAAAATAAAATGTATTATCTTGTTACCTGTAAATAGATTTCTCATTATTTCACTGTCATTGATTATGTTTGAAGTTGTGTGGTCATTTTCGAGGATGTCATGATGTAGTGCACTCATGTAAGAAACAGCAGCACTTACTTTAGCTCCATGGGGAGAAACAACGCTACACATTTGTCTCTTCAGGCTGTGTTTTCCACACATCATTTCAGGACCACGGAGAGCTCTGCTTCACCCAAATAGCGTCAACCACTCTTTGGAGAGGAACAAAATGGCAACCACAGCTTTTGGGAGAGCACTCATTTTAAACATATTATGTATATTACAGTTTATCTAAATCATTAAATCATTCACAGTGGAAACCATGCATCCATCCATGCATTTTCTTGCAGCTTATCCAGGTCAGGGTCGCAGTGACAAAAGGGCATCTAGAGCAACCTTGATGTCCTTTTCTCCAGCAGCTTTCTTCAGCTTCTCCTGGGGAATCCCAAGGCGTTCCCCGACCAACTGGGAAATGTAGTCCCTCCAGCGTGTCCTGGATCTGCCTCAAGGTCTCCTCTCACTTGGCTTGCCAGTGCACCTCTAGTCGGTGCCCCAACCACCTCAACTGGCTCGTCTCAATGCAGAGGAGCAGCAGCTCCTCCCAGGTCCTCCCAGATCGCTGAGCTCCACACCTTGTCACGAAGAGTGAGCCCAGTCACCCTGTGTCAATACCTCATTCCAGCTGCTTATATCCATGATCTCATTCTTTCTGAGATCATGAAGCTGAAGCTTGTGTTTGTAGATGAGAGTCGGAACGAAGACTGACTGGTAAATTGAGAGCTTTGCTTAGTGGCTCAGCTCTCTCTTTACCACCATGGTCCGATGAAATGCCTACATTACTGTGGTGTTCCCCACTACAATGGGATAAAATGAAAAAGAAATAGTCTGAAAAAGAAGCTGAAGTTTTTTACATCACTGTACTTACAACTTATACACTTTTACAAAGGTTGGCTCAGAGAAGCACATCAATTGTGGCAGTGGCATGGTCCAACCGTGCATGTAATTGAAACAATCGATTGCAATTTCATAAACACAAATGTGCATAAAGCGCAGCACAAGGAAAGTGGCAGATTCTGTTGGTTGAGTGATCAGAACTGCATGCCTATCAATCTCTCTGTCTCCCCCCCAGGCTTGTTTATTGTTTTCCTATTGAACGCTGGATAGGAAAGCACTGCACAGGTCTTCTATCATCTCAAGGAGAACCAGTTCCTAAACTCTGCCTAAGAATCAGTTATCTCAATTCAACTTCACAAAAGGTGTTGTTTGACAGGCTCAAAACATATCCTAGATCACTGATTGAATTGAAGTCTTCACAGACTTGACAGTGTTTGAAATTCCTCTTGCTGGTGTGACTTTGATAGGAGCCACTATGTATGCCGTATGAGACCACAGGATCTGAAAATAAGCCTGTGAAAACGATATGAGGAACCATACCTGTAGCCTTTCCATTTCAGCCTTTCACAAACATTATGATGGGAGACCTTTAACATTTTCCTCAAATTATATCTGTCTTTTGCAAAAGGGATGTCAAAATAGCAAAACATGATCTATCATTTTTAGGTTCTCCACTCAGCAGCAATGAAGGTTGTGCTCATGAAGTGATTATAACGTATTTTGGTTACATAACCATCGATGTGTTGCGAAGGATATGGATAAATGTGAAAATTATAAATCCAAGTGAGACATAGTATTTTCACAACATTAGTCTGGTTGGTAATTTAACCTCTGAAGCATAGATTTTGCCAGTGAGATGGTAGTGAGGTGATACATCCACTAAAAATCCCACGATGTGGTAACTTATTAGCAAGGGCCTTTTTGTGTGTGGACACACCGCACTTTCCACATTCCCACGATTCCCGCAACATTTGCTCTGCCCATGATACGTTTATAGCCCTTTTCTCTCTCTCTCTGTCCCTTTTTTCTTTTTCTCACTATTACTTTCTGTCTCTTTTATTCTTTTGCTAGCTTCTGCTACTACTTCTTAACACATATTTCTGATATTTTTTTTACTTTTAAAACATTTTCAACCTGAAGCAGGCACACCTGTTCTATTTCCCTGCTGTAGTTGATGATCTTTCTTATATGGAGGGAACAGCAGGATCTGCCTGTGTGGGGGGCTCACACTGCGTTCTTCACTTGGCAGTGACCATCTTCATAGAGACACTGACGGCCAGCCATACAATTTATTTGTCTGTTTATTTATCCTTTTAGAAGAGATACTGTCACCAATCACTCCCACATGTTATTTTCTTTAGTAATGGTTCAAACTAGTGTTGTCATCTCTTGAAATTTCCAAATTCCTACACTGGCTTCAAATATTCTTTCCACATTACACATTTCGGGAGCTCTGATTGGCTTAAGGAAACACTCAAAGTTCGAGTCTTTTTTTGAAAAAAACAAAATATCTGAAAAACACCATCACTTTGGTGCATACTGGAACTGCAGACACAGACGCAGACAAATATTAAGAAAATATGGAGCGTCCTGAGACTAGGTTTGGTGGCTGACCTGGTGGGACGGATGGAAGGTGCGCCGACCGGGAGACATGTTACACTAACATGTAATGAAAATGCAACAAATTCATGCATGTTGTCTGGGGGTGGTCAAAAGCTATTCTGAGAAATCACTAACCGAAGCAAAAGTAGACGAGGTAGGTTGAGGGAATGTGGGGACCACAAAAAACACTTGATCACAAAAACACTTCTGGAATGCACTGAACATCACAGATTAATGATAAATAAGTGTAAGAGTATCCGAGGATGGATTTTTTCTACAAGGTTGATTAGGTAAGATTTTGTGTTGTGTTGATCATGAAAAGGTGCTGAAGGTTTTTTCCACATTGTTGGAACTCCTGCCACCTTTCCCTGCCAACACAATCCTCCCAGAATCCCACAGGGCAGGTGTTGCCAGCCAGCATATGCAAGATGGTAACCACGCCCCCCCACAATCCTCTAAAACCTAGTGCGACCGAAACGGCTCAGGGTGAAACCAGGCAATTTGCTCTGATCCAGGACCCTGATTAAGGAAGCAATACGTCAGCCAGAGAATGCTTCACAGTTATCATTGGCAGGATTTACAGTACACTGTATATTGTTGCATCATATTATCAAGGATGTGGAGGAGAAACTGATGTGTGGTGCACGCTAGATAACAATGTTTTGCCCCGGTAGACTTATCCACATAGAAAGCACATAGACTTGTGTCTCTGGAGAGAGTGCATATTCGGTTGTGGGTCATTTTGAACTGTGTATCAGATTATTTGAGGCCATGCTAAGGACGGGGTTTGCAGTAGTTATTGGTGACGTGGGAGTAATCATAGAGGATTTGGAGGAACAAGAGTCTTACTTTGGACTTATTGATTTTTTTACTGCCACTGGCAATGTTAAACAAGTGAGGGAGAAATTCCAACCCCCACCATTTTTTATGGAAAGTAAAAGAGCTACTCCAGCAGTCACAGTGGCATACTCATTCAAAATCTATTCTCTTGTAATACTTTCAGAGTAACTTCAGATCCCAGTTGTTTTCATTGCCCACTGGCTGTGTTTTGTTACCAGTTAAATTTACATGTCATGCAGTTGGTACACATTCTGACAAGCAGAAAAATTACACAACCCCCTCCCCATTTTCTGGATCAGCGCACTCACACATACAGTGGTGCAGTATAACCCAACCAACACTGCCCACTTGCAAGCCCCCATTGACCCCCCACAAAGAATCCTGGCAAATCTATCTCCAAGAGTTTTCCATTACGCCAGCATCCATCGATCTCCCCCTTCACCTCCACACCAGTGGAAAATGTTAATCTCTGGAGTCACAGCCATCTCTAAAGAGCAGCTCACCAGGAAGGAAAAGAAAGAGCAGCTCACCAGGAAGGATTTCCACAGTACAAATGGCAAGGCGATCTGCCTATATTTTGATTTATTGGTTTTTAATGCATTTTTAAGACAGTATAAAAAAAAAGGACAGAATGAAGTCTCTTTGATAAAAAGTGGTAGCTATCGTTGAGGACCCCCTCCATGCATCCATCTGTCAGATATATTGTATTTGTTCTGCAGCAGCTGCTGTATTTTTCCTGCATTTTACATTGTTTTGCCAAAAATCACTATTTCACACTGTGATGGCCAGTGTGAAATAGTGATCATGTCTTCCTACTAAGTCATACTTCAGATGCCTGAAAATAACATTTCTAAACAATTAATTTGTTTGAGTGGAGCAACAACAACAGTAGTACACTTTTATTATCTGCTGTGCATGATGAAACTATTTATTTTATTAAGCATACTCATTAGTGACTAACCTGTAACCAATGCAGAGGCATCAGGTTAGTCTTGGTGAGACATTAATGATTGCTGCCCACACTGTTTGTAAACATAGCTACAGTAAATTAGATGAGTAATTCAAGTCGCAGACCCAAGGAAAAGCAGCACCACTGCATATATGTATTATGAGACTACTCATCCTGTTCTCATACCAAGTATGTAGTTATAGTCACAAAAAATAAGGCACTGTAGTTCCATATGATTGTATAAATTGAGGGAAACAGGAGGCGGAGGTCTTCTTGGGGGTCTGTGGATCAGTCGATAGCGTCTAGTCCGTCCTCTTGGGGAAACACAGAGTAGGGAGGGAAAACCAGAGGGATAAGGGAGGGATTGCCAAGCTTACGGTTCCGTTCTTCCGTGATCCAGTCAGTCATCAGTTCTCCCTTCCGGGGGGTGTCCACTCAGTTGTATGTCTTTCTGCCAGGCAGAAGTCAATCACAGCGCTAATCGTCCGTTCTACAAGCCACATAAACAGCATCTGATCTTCCACTCCTTACCGTACCACAGGGATTTGGCTTGCCCACCTTCCTCTCTGTCTGCTGAGTGTGTCACCTGGCTCAAACAGTGAGCTTCTCTGTTTGCTGATGGGTTCCAGCTGTCTCACCTCCACCTCTGCCACACCAGGGCTGGGATGTATCACCCCGCCCAGCTGTCTCTGGTGTGAGCGAGGGCGCTGCCCCCGGTGGTGAGCCTTTATGGAGCTGTTTCTCTGTCCTGGGGCTCCACAGAATGTATACACACTTGACTTCAGCTCTGGGAACCCAGGTTCAGGTCCTGACCAACAAAAAGGTTTCTGTTTAGTTTCAGCAAGTTTTTGTTATTTAACCATGACCAAAACCTTACACAAACTATTTTTCTGTTTCATCTAATGAACTTTGCACTTTGTCCAACATAATTTTACCTCAACCATGACTTGCTAATCAACCTAAATGTGAAAGTCCTGCCACATAATTATCCATTTAGGCTGGCAGAGTCCTGTAATCTATAAAAATAGATTCACCTGAATTTTAGGTCCTTGTTTACATCAACATGGCAGAAGATAAAAAGAAAAGAACAATCTTTTCCAAACAGAAAATCCTGGGGCCGAAAGATAATGCAGATAATGCTTTCGACATGTTGTGAAGTGCAGGTTAGACAGCGATCTGTGCCTGCAGTGAAGTATCTTGCCTACACCTGCAAAAAGATGCTTGAACTCTCACCACTAGCACCAGATCATTGTGAACGAACGAGAGATTTGGGAGTGAGTTGCGTCAGGTTTCGGGAAGCACTTGTGAAATTCACGTATGACTTGAAGATTTACTTCAAGATGTACTTAGCGTTACGATGCCTTTCGGGAAACTCACCAGAGAGAGGACAGAGAGAATTTGAGAGAGGAGAGCTGCTCTTAGATAGCCACCCCTCCCCCATCTCGGGCTCGGGCTCGGAGACAGCAGCAGAAGTGGGAGAAAGCAGCATTGTAAAAGGCGTGCCTCGGACATGAGATTGAGAGCGATAGAGAAGTGTGTGTGTGTGTGTGTGGAGAGAGAGTTGCACGCGCCCCTCAAGCAGTTGCCGCCCTAGGCAATTCCCTATACTGTTTCTATGCCAGAAACTGCGTCTGAATATGTACAGCCATTGTTTTTAAAACACAGACCGCTTCACAAGTTTAATTCATCATGTTCTTATGAGCGCTGGACATGGTCAGAGGATTTCTCATAGACAGTGGTGCTGCCCAGCCTCATCTCACTCACTGGCCAGAGAGGAGGATACTGCGGAGGTCATGAACTTCGGTGCACCCATTACTTCCATATCAGGAGTCATCTACTAGCTACTATAATGATAATTAGCCAGTGATCACCTTTAGAGCCTGGTAAGCCCTTGATGGAGGGTTGTGGGAGCCACTCTTCTCATCAATGTGACGACACAGCTGAGTGGAGTCAGGCCCTGTTAGCGGGCCTCATTTCAACTCACTCCAGTAGGAATACGCTGACTGAGATATACATCCTGAAGCTGCTGTTCCTCCTCTAAGGTCTTCAGACATAACAGACAGAATCACTCTTCATGTTTTATTATGTATTTCAGGGAGGCTAAATGGGGAACAGGTCCTCCACATCCTATTTTAAATTACAGAAAGTTCTCAGAGCAAAGCTTTCTCCCATATGCCGTTGAAGGCAAGATGTGTGTAGGTGTCCTTACAATCTAATACCTTCTTGGGGTTCATATCCAACAAGTCAGATTTGATACACTGTATAATAAAAGTAGTTTCCCATAGGATTGACCTTATGGGTTTTTGAAAACTGATAATAATACCATTTTTTTTTATTGAAGCTCCTGATAGTCAATATTTTGTTCCCGTATTCTAAATCTTTGAATTTGATGTTATGCCCATAAATGACAGGTATCCAGTGTTTTCCCCAGGAACTTGTTGTCAGGGTGGACACACCTCAGCATTTAGACCACTAAAACTCTCACTTGAAATGACATACTGATGTACTTATTCAGGTTGGGGAAACTCTGTGATAGAATTAATTCACAACAGACATAGACAATTAAATGAAAAAAGATGAAACAAAGAAAATTTAATTTTATAGACTTTTTATATAACTGTGGTTGGGGCAGAACCTCTATCATAACGGAGGTGGACAGCATGACTGGTTGTTACCCAATATTTAAGGTCACAGGCCAATTTTGGCCTGATATATTCAAAAAACGATATATTGGTCTGACCCTAGTATGCAGTGTTGCATGCTGTGCTGTTAAAAACAGTGGCAATTGGATGAGTAACATCAGGTAGTTTGATGAACAGACAAACAAGACAGGCATGGATGTCTCATTTTTCCCAGAGGAACATAAAACAGTAACAGCTCATTTAGTAGCGCCGTTCTAACTGCAGTGTATTTCTCTCCATGTTCATTCATTGCAAACAGGTTATCTCTTTATTCCAGAGCTGCCACCATAGCTTGGAAGTAAACAGCTGTCCTACATTTAACATTGTCATGAGCAAGAGGCGCTATGAGTCATTGTCAAGGCATATTTACTCTTCATTTGTGAGGGATAAGAAGCAAAGTTTGAATCTCCAAGTTTCCAATACCTTCATTTTGACAGAGCGAGTTCTCTGAATATTAAACTCTATAATGAGAAAAAAGTAAGCCTATTTCATTTAAATTTGAAAGTACCTTGTATGAGTTTTTTGAGTGATTTGTGTGCTGTGGTACACTGCCCTGCTACCCTTTGTTCAGCTGTGGCATTGTTCATTAAAATCCCCTGAGAAACAATTAAAACTTTGGAAAATACTCCAGATGGCATAATGCATTTGGATTTCCACTCCCTCTCACACTAAGACATATTTTGTGAACACAAAGATGCATGCAGTGGACCTAGACAATTCTAGTTAATTAGAGGTTTATATACTGTATTTTTTCATAGCTATTGAGAGGCAGAGTTTAAAAAAGCAGACAGAAGTCAAACTGCAAACATGGCACGAATTGCAAGTCATAAGGGTTTATTTTGTGGCAACCGGAGCCTGTGGTACTATCAGTTCCTAAGCTCTTTTTAAAATTACTCCTCCTTACCTCCTTCTAAGGCCAATCTTTCCACCATTAAGCTGACAGATTTACTCTTGTGATTTAATTCAATCAATTGAAAAGGGCAATGAGATATATTCCAGCCATGGGACAAAGGTCTGCATCGTTCCTCTGCACTCGGTCTGACCAAAACAATTATACAAATGACCTTTGAACACATTACCTTATTTACTTCATTAGGTTAAGTGGTTCCTTTGAGCTACACAGCAAGAGAATCTCCACTTGCCTCTGACTTGGCTACTCTTAGAATGAGCTTTATTTGAAGAAAATGCAGAAAATATAAAGGTCAAAAGTCAATTGCACATGTGTGTCCTTCTATATCAAGCCCTGTAGCCAGTCATTATGTTAATTTACTCTCAGTGGAATGTTACCTTGACGTCAGCAGAGGCATTTAGTCATTTTTCTTATTGTAACACCCCAGAGATGCAAGAGGGGAGAGCAGCATTGGGAGGAAAGTGGTTAGTAGTGAATATAGACTGTCACTGTTGGGAGAGCAAGAGGGAACGAAATGAGAGAAAACAGGTACATCTCCCCCAGGTCTATAATCCTGAGATTACTGTTTGCTCTGGGGCCTGTCTGACTGCACTCTGGGCCGCTTGCGCTTCACTTCTAATCTCCTCGGCCCCAGCTGTCCAAGAATTGATTTGAAGATTCTCTGAATCAATTACTCTCCTGTCCAAGGTCTCATTGCCTGAGAGATATACTCACATATGCTTGGGGTGGGGGGGCACACACACACACAACACACACACACACACACACACACACACACACACACACACACACACACACACAAAGCAGTGCACAGTCTAAGAGAACAGCTCTCTAGCTCCACTATATATAGAATAGAAAAGAGAGTAGTGCTAACTC
>CABFOQ010021629.1:0-15803 GCA_900660455.1 Gephyroberyx darwinii | reverse complement strand
TAAAATGAGTTTAGGTGGGTTGATCCTCCACTACATTCCTGGCTCCAACTAAGCGGCTGATTTTAATTATTACTATTGGTTTTTTTTGTGGTTTTTTTTAACATTTCCCCTCTTTTCAGCCCCCTCACAGCTGTTTGTATGTGAAGAGGAGCTTCCCTTGGAGCAGGAGTGCTATCAGCATGAGTGGAGTCCTAGGAGCAGCTACCACAACCCTGGTCTGGACCAGGAGGCCCCAGAGGCTCCAGCGATCAAAGAGGAACAGCAGGAACTATGGAGCAGTCCAGAGGAAGAGCAGCTACCAGGGATGAAGGAGGCTGATGCCACCAACTTCACTTTCTCTCCCTCCTGCGTGAAAAGTTGCCTTTATCCTGACTTGACTCAATTTCAAACTCACGGTGTGGAAAATGAAGATGGAAACCCTTTACTCAGCACCTCCGCTGAGCAGATAAAGGCTGATGGAAACTCAGATTCAAGCAGTGAGTCTCAGCCCCTCTTGCCAGATTCTTCTATAACTCACAGCAAGATGGGACCCGAGTTGGGTTTAAAAACACTGACGGACTTCAGTATCAGTAAAGACTTGAATTTCCACAAGAGGGGCCACGCGGGGAATAACCCGTTCACTAAAGCTTGCAACTTGGAACTGCACATCAGAGCTCCAGCAGAGAGAAAGAGAAGGGACAAACCGTACTGTTGTCGTGTTTGCGGCAAAGAATTCAGCCACAGCTCGCATCTAGCCACGCACACCCGAATCCACACCGGGGGGAAACTGTTTAGCTGCCAAGTTTGCGGTAAAGAATTTCGACATGGCAACAGTGTGATCGTGCACATGAGAATCCACGCGGAGGAGAAGCCGTATTGTTGCAGGCTTTGCGGGAAAGAGTTCCGCCACGTGGGCAATTTGAACGTACACATGAGAATTCATACAGGAGAGAAGCCGTACAGCTGCAAAGTTTGTGGGAAGAAATTCAGTAGAAATAATTTGATGACAAACCACATGGCCGTACATACAGGTGAAAACAGTTTAGGGGTAAAGAGTGCGGTAATAAGAAGTTCAGTTGGCGTGCATCCATGAGAGTTTTGACACTGAAGTTTTTTGTTTGTTTTCAAGATCATTTTTGCCTTTATTTGATGGTTAGCAGTAGGGAGAGACTAGAAAGATTGGGTGAGAGAGAAGCACTAGTAATTGTAGTTTTGAGGGTAGAAACATGTTTTTATCCGGTACTGACTAATACATTTCAGGTAGAAACATTTTGCCAAAATTGTTATATCGTGATGTGGAATGAAACCCTTCACTTCATCTTTGGTCTAGGGCAGTGGTCCTCAAATCCTGGCCTCGGGGTCCAGAGTACTGCTGGTTTTCTATTCTGCCAGGTAGTTTCCATTCTAGCTGTCTAATCAGGGATTGATTAAGACCTGGGATGCCAGGTGAATGCAATTAACTTCCTGGTAGGAGAGAAAACCAGAAGCACTCTGGACCCCAAAGCCTGCATTTGAAGAACTCTGGTCTAGGGTCATGATCACACTAAGGGGGTATTGCGTAATGTGTAGCTGCAAACTGCAGACACAAGGATCCCATGGCTCAAACGTGAGATGAAAGTGTTGTTAGGCTATTGCTGTTACATGAAAATGCCATTCCAGTGGTGACCCAACAGAAATGTCTAAACTATTAAAATTCATTCTGCACACAATAAAACGACATCATCCAGGTTAGTTCACACATGCAGTAACAACAGTTAAGTTGGAGAAATCCAATGCATGCAGCGTCTACACTGCGATAAATCAGTATTAATGAATTTGAAGTGAATCAAGTTTCATCAGAGCAGTGCATTCAAGACAGCAGGTGTGATGGAAGCTTACCTGGTGTTCTGCTCTGAGAATATGTTGTTTGATATTGTGTTGCGCCACTCTGGAAAATGGGATGCTAAGTATGGAGCACAGGTCAAAGTATTGGGGAACCTCCATCTAGTCCAGCCATCTGAAGCTAGTCCACCCTGATGTATAAGGTGATAAATGTTAACACTGGATCGGTAGATCAAGAGAAAGGTGCATACAGTAATGGTTTCAGTAGGCTGCCTTTTTTTGTGAATGCCTATTTTTTGTAAATTGAAGCTAAAAACCAATCTATAGTATTACTCAGGGTTGTATGGGTTTTATTTATAATTTAAACGGAACGCTTCATGTAGAAATAGCATGCTGTGTTGACATTTGATTAGACTAAAGCTGTAGGTTTTCTCTGTTTGTAACCATCTTTGAATGTGAACAGGTAAACTGTCTTTCTTCTCATGTTGTACAATACTGTAATGAATAAACATCCAACGCGCCACTGTCGCTAATAAACGGAGTGAGACTGGATTGGGTTGCTATGGTGACGGAACGTCAACATCGGTCATCCTGCTAGCCACTCTGCCTTGGCCAGTGTCCCAACAGAAATGTCTGCTATGAATAGGAAGATGATACAAACCCTCGCTGAAACCATATCTAAACAAGTGAAGCACTGTAAGTATTGAGTTAGATCCTCTGAGCTAGTTAGTCATTGGGGTTGTTCAGACATACTAACTTACCACGGCGCTGATGGCAGCCGTAACGTTACATCAACGACTAACTACGCGTTTTTCAGTGCTTGAATTAAAGCGTCCACATAATCAGGTGCAAAATATGTTATTGAACATTATTTGAGAGCACATGAGCAGTTTCTCTCTTATTGTTATGACCCCAGTCAATAAAACAGAGACTGAGTGCTTGATCCGACTGTTTAATGAGCTCCTGGGGGAGCGGCCCATGCCTGGAAAAGTTGTCAACGGCCTAGACAGAGGGAAGTTCAGAAACATACTGCACAATACCTTTGGGATGACTGACGATATGATCATGGATGGAGGTAATTTGTTTACTGCCCATTTATTAATATTAAAATGTTGCTTTGCATGTGCCACTTTGGTTCTGTAATTCAGTCTTCAGGTCTTTCTGTAACAAATTACCTGAATAGCACATAGTGTAAAACATACTGAAGCATTTAAACGTAATCCACTGATAAACAGAAGTCATTCAAATTCAAAGGCAGAGGTTAAAATTATGAGTCTATTGTCTTCTAGTTTTCCGTGCATTTGATAAGGACAATGACAGCTTCATCAGTGTGAAAGAGTGGATTGAGGGACTGTCGGTTTTTCTTCGTGGGACCTTGGATGAAAAAATTAAATGTATTTTTACTTACTACTACTACTTTTACTATTACTTACTTAAGTCTTACTTTAAGACTTAAGCTTACACATATACAAATGCAGTTACATGCCATTACCCTGCTAATAACGCTTCCCTGTTTGTGTGGCTCAGACTGCTTTGATGTATATGACTTGAATGGCGATGGCTACATCTCCAGGGAGGAGATGTTTCACATGCTGAAGAACAGCCTCATCAGACAGCCCACAGAGGAGGACCCCGACGAGGGTATTAAAGACCTGGTGGAGATCACACTCAAGAAGATGGTGAGGGAATGGCAGCTGCTCAAACATTATTGTCCTGATGTGTCTTGAATTTATTGTGTGTGCACTCTCCACACCACCTCAAAACACCAGACAAACTTCAAATTCCTACAGTGTGTTTTGTGAGGAGGCAAGAAGTGAGATCGTTCTCAGATCTATACACAATCCTCACCGATTCATTTACCTTTACAAAAGAGAAACTGACGACACAGCTAACACAGCTTCCATTCACAGGACCATGACCATGACAGCAGGCTCTCTTATGCCGACTTTGAGAAGGCAGTGAGAGAGGAGAACCTTTTACTTGAAGCTTTTGGAACCTGCCTCCCTGATGCCAAGGTAACCATGGAGTAAAGACTGTTGAAAATCTAATGACTTCCAATTTCTAGATCAATAATATTGTGATCTGTGCCTTACATTGTGTTTTCTTCCTGTTTTAGAGTATACTGGTATTTGAGCAGCATGCATTTCAGGAGCCACTTGAACATTGAAGAAATCACATTCATGTGCATCTTCAACTGTGTTTTCTTTAATAAAGAAATTGTATTCTGATTCAAAATGTCTAAATAAAAAATGCTGCCAACAAGAACAGTCTAAATGGTCAAAGTCAACAAAATACGACCTCTGCAAACTGTCCAGCACCAAGACAGGTGACTTTATCAAATCCGGCGACGTGGTTTCATCTTCTTTTCCACTGGTTTGACGTCAGGAGCTGATGCCACCTGAGAACAATAACCAAATTTATTTTACTGAATAAAACATGATTTCTGACATTGGCAGAATTATTGTTTTGAATTCATATCAGTAAGTCACACATGGCCTACCTGTTTCATTGTGTTCCTGATCAGGCTGACTGTTGTGTTCAGTGATTTGTCCTCCATGTCCAATTTTGGAGGTTCTGGTAGCTTTGGCCCAATCAGTGGCTCAATCTTTCCTGTAACATCAAACAAGAAGTGGTCCTTGGCCTCTTCCAATTTGCGTTTCCTGTTCTCCAAGTGTGTGGTCCTCGGAACAAATCTGACTGCAGAAGCCTGATTTGAGGTCACTCTGCCTGCTATGCCTCCGTCTTTATTAGAAGAGGTTTGGCCGGAGCTTGAACTCTGCATTGGCTCCTGTTTTGGGCCAATGGTGACATTATGTAATGTCCCCATTTTGTCCTCTGTTGGTATAGTCCTGTGTAGGTCTGTATGTCTGTAGTAATATTCTTCTTGAGGAGGCAATGGCAATAAAGGAAAGCCTAAATAATGGCTGGTACTTGACGTCTCCCCAGTATTACGATTGTCAGAGGTTTGGTCATATGTTGAGATGATCCTCTCTGAAGTGGTGGCTCTGTCAGACGCTGTGGGCTCCTTGTTCACTTCCTCCTTCTGCTCCTTTTCTCTTGCTTTGTAACAATAATGAAAAACAAATCACAATGGCACTGAAAAATGAATGTCAAAGAGCAATTTAGCAGCGTTTCATTTCTTTAAAGAGTGCTAAATATACCTTTATTTTGAGCAGTCCTGATCACATATCTCCTGCGGTCTTGCAGCTTTAGCCTGGTGTCTTCCACGGTCTCATATTCAGGAACATAGCACACGTGCAGCACGCCACCATAGAAACTCTTCTCATCCATTTGTCGTTTCGCTGCTCTGAAACAGAGAGTTTGCTCCAATTTAGCTACAGAATTATTCCGCGTGTCTTTTCTCGCTTTGTCAATGCAGCATAACCCACAAGATGTGTATGGATTACAAACGAACCTGGCACTGGTGAGTTTCTGGAACTTGATGAGGTAGACCTCAGTGAATTGCTCAGCAGGGTACTCGTCCAGGGGCCTGTACTCCTCCACAGCACCATACAGGGCACAGAGCTGTATCAGTTCTGTCATCACTCCAATGGCTGGGACCCCTTGCACCATCAGGTAACGAGATTCTAAATTGATGGTGTATACCTGAGCAGAGAACACGATTAAGAAGATGTACGTGGTGACTCTAAACACACAGATCTTTTAATACACGGTCATTGCATCACTTGACTACAAGGATATCTTGGTGGAAAAACAGCATTCACCCAAGACGTGGTATACTGGTACGTGCTCACTGGGAGTCTGAGCCTCAGTTTGCTGAAGGTACACAGCGTTTTTCAAGCTCTTTCATTAGAGCCGCATATGCTTACTTTAACTGCTTTAGCTTTCCTCCCCTCTCTATACTTTGGTCGAGAAATGCACACTTTCCGCTGTTCGTGGTGTTTGTAAACCTCGGGGGTGCTCCAGCAACCTGAGTTGTTGACAGGCGCCGCCATGTTCCAGAAAGAAACAATTTTCCGGTGTACATATTTCAAAATAAGAGCCCATTCCATTCAAGGTTCACGATAACATTGATTGTGCATACGTGAAATATCTTATTTTGAAGAATAGTTCTGCTACTCTACACGATCAGCTACCTTGGTCTTGGTGTAACACAGAACACATCGATCGATTCTGACTATACCACACACTTGGTAGAACAAGCTACCTGGCATTCCTATCACAGGGTTATGTGACAATTATGTTTGGCAATCAGGGCATCCAACCTGTTACGGTGTTTTTTAACAACACAAAAAACTGCTTTCTTCACCTTCCTTCGAAGTTGATATCACACCTCTCCCTACGTGAGGTAAGTTAGCTTAGCAACCCAGCCAACGTTAGCTAACGATAAGTTAGTCGAAGTTAGGAGAAACAACGCTGCGTTCCAGCAAAGATATCGGCTAACGTCAGCAGTTCGTTAGTTACTAGGTTCTTTAAAATAGGTTGGTCAGTCGCTTACATTTTAAACCGAATTACTGTCGGCCAAATAGGAAGAATATGGAAAATACTTTCCAGTGTTGTGTCAACTGGTGTCTACCATATTTGAATTCTGTCTTCCTGATCTCAGTTGTGTTCACGAGCTGCGTAAAACCCAACGAGGCACGAATGTCATGTTACATGTGAACATTTTTACATTTAGCTTACATTTCTACATTTTGGGCACAGTGAGTGCAATAGTGGACTACACAAGCTACACTTCCTACATCACCAAAATTAAAGGCAACCGATGGCAAGTGTGATGGCCATAGGGCCCTGCCAATATTCCTGTGAACATAGAGTGATCAAGTAAGAGAGAAGTGTAAGGACAATAAATACTATAAGAGCTAAGGAGAAAGAAGGGATTTTTTTTAGGACAATTTGATTTGAGTGAGCAGTTAGCTTACGACTTATTCAAAGGTGAAAAGGTGCTCTTTGAGGAGATGATTTTCAGCCTATGATGTAAGATGGGGAGTGACTCTGCTGTTCTGACTGGAGTAAGTAAATTGGGCTGGCATGTAGAGTTCACCCATGGCCTGAGGGTATGGCGTTGTGGATCCCTTCACAACCTTATATGCTGGCACCAGGGTGTTGAATTTGATATGAGCAGCCACAGGTGACAGGAGATGACTAAAGGTTGAAGGAATTGGACAGAGTCCCTGGTGAGGAAGGATCTGATTTGATGGATGCTGTGGAGTGCAAACCTACAGGATTGGGTTGTGGCTGCAATGTGGGACTCACATGACAGTTCATTGTGTAGAGTTACACTGAAATACTTGGAGGTCGGTAAGCAGGAGTCACTGTGGCTTTGTCAATAGTGATGGAGAGGTATTATAGAGGGCAGGGAAAGAGCGGCTTGGTCTTATTAAGATTGAGTTTGAGGTGGTAGGAAGACCTCTGGAGCTGTCAGCTGTCAGCGGAGCAAGAGGCAAGATGCGCACCTCAACCTGAGTGTCAGAGGGCAGAAAAGAGAGAGATGAGCGTTGCCAGCATAGCAATGGTAGAAGTTGTGGAATGGGATGACAGGACCAAGTGATCTAGAGTAGAGAGAGAAGAGGAGGGGGCCCCGGACTTTTACCTACCTCTTGTTGGAGGCGTGAGAACGTCCTTTGTCCTTTCTTTGGCAGTGGGTAGGCCCATATATGAAATATCCTCTTCTTATCAGAAGAGGCCTCTTCTGCCCCTTCTCCACAAGCTTTGGTGGCAGCTTGGGTTGTATGGATCATGGGAGCACTGTCAAACATGTCTAAACAGTATCAAAGTAGTTTGCATTTTGCATTGGTCTGAATATTATTTTGTGATGCAAGAAAAATGATATTGACCAAATTATAATGTATTAAATCCAACTGTGATAATAATTATGTAATACATATCCAGAGAAATAATCCAAAATCAAAAATTTTAACATAGAAACCCAAAATAATCATTTTACAATATATTATATATATTATTTTGTGTATATATATATATATATATATACACATTATATATTATTGTGAATACTTGATTCTGATTGGCTGAGAGGTGGGCATTATTTTGTGAAATGGCCTGCAGGAATGCACAGCTTTGAAAGTGGATTGTAATCACTATAAAATTCATGTGGTTATCAATATTTGCACCTTTGCTTTCCATTTTGCCTTGTTTTTACCACTGTTGTAGTAATTCCCTTGCTCTTTCACTTGGTGGCGACAAAGCATTGCAGCTCAAATGGACCAGGAGAATGGGCAAAGGACTACGCATTCTGTTACTGCAATGTCATTTTATAGTCTTGACTCCTGCTTTACTGTGGTCTGTTTGGATCTTTATAACAATTGAGAAATGGTGGAGTGTGGTTGTGCGGCTTCAAAGCCAGGTCTGTATAATGGTCACCACTGATCCATAAGTCCCAAACAATGCATATGAACACGGCCAGGTAAATATGCTGTTGCAGAGCTGGCATGTAATTAATCATGATCAATTTCTACAGGCGCTTTTTAAAAAATTCACATTTACCGGTATGATCATCTCACCCCTTAAAATATGACTGAAGACGTTTACTGAATTGTTAGGAGCCACCTTAAAAATTGGGCATGCATATGATCCACTAAGCATCACCTATTTCAATAAAATTCCAGCTTTTAAATTGATTGGCCTTTTATCCCCACAATCTTCCTCCACCAAAATACACAATGGTAGACGGTATCAAGCAGCGAGAACCAATTCTAAAAGGTCAAGTCATACAAGAGAAAAAAGCACTTATCCAGGCTTATCTTGTGGGTGACTTTTGTGTGACAGCGTTAAAAGTAGGATACACAAGATGGCTGCCATGGCATTTGCACAGGCTTTACTTTACACAGAACAAATACAGGGTCGGATTTTTCTCCAGCTTTTCTTTTAGGTTACGACGAGCCTCTGAGCCAGGTGATTTCTCCGGCTTGACATCTTTACATAGAAATCGAACCTGTGTCAGCTCAATCATTAACCACTAACAGATATATGACTAAGATGTGAGGAAAATGCTCACTGTCAGAAAAAGGAGGATGATTATGATAGAGAAATTTAATAGATAAAATGGCTATGGTGACAAAAAAGTGCTACATCAAAAAAGCATGATGTTTGTGTGTCAGAACCAGGCTTTGGAGTTGTCCTGGGGCCATGGGTCTACAGTGTTCCTCAGCTGGACTCGAAATAGAGCCTCCTCTAACCTGGAGGAGCATAAGGTGGAGCTGTGTCGGCAACTGGGAGAGAAGCTGGGACTGAAAGATGGCGAGCAGGTAGGGGTCCACAGTGAGGAATTTCTTCTTTGCTCTGTTTTCTGTCTGAATAAGCCATTTTCTCTGTATGATACAAACTGGTAATCCTTCAACAGTGTGAAGAGATTGTCAGCCTCAATCTCGGCTGATGAGGTGTTCGTATTAACTGGTGCTGTGGTTTCCTTCAGGGCTTCCTGAGGCCCTGTCAGCAGGTCTCATCAGTGCATCAAGTGTTTGTGGAGCCTCTGTCGTCTGATGACTGGGAAATCTTGGTGAGTGCAACCTAATGCCCACATGTAAGGAATACAGTGACAGATGCGTTTAAATTCTCTACCAGAGGGTTGTCAGACTTTTCCATGCTGCCCTGTGACCTTCAATAAAACTGTAACGTTAAAAAGAAACGTCTCTGTCCTGTGACTGACACCCCCAGGAGCTCCACAGTGCAGCACTGGAGCAGCAGCTGTTGGATCAGATCAGAGTGGTGTTCCATGATGCCGTGTTCCCCGTGTGGGTGGACCACCACACAGCCATCTATATCAGAATAGGTCAGTTACTGCATTCATTTATTATGATACTATTGTCTCAACTGAGGAAAGAATGACACTGTTTGATGTGCCTTTTCTCATCCCAAACTGAGAACTTGATGGGAAGAAAGGTTTTAAACATAGGCTTTGATATCTGGACCCCATGTTTCAGTGCCCTGTATGCAGGGAATAGACATATGTATACAGAAATGTATTGTTCCAGTATATAATAATCCTAAAATACTATGCTTCTGTGGTTCCAACTGGTTGAGTGGACTTAGCACAGCATTTGTTGACCTTATTTTTTCAAATTTGATCTGTTTCTAACTCCCTGCAGCATTACTCTCGCCATCTGTGCCCTACGGTCACCTGGAGCAGTTCACAGAACTAGTCGTCTCTCCCAAAAGCCGCACTGGAACTGGCAACCACACGGGCTCTGCACTCAGGACCAGTCGGAACCAGCATCTTCACAGCCCGTCAGACTTTGACCTCTCCCCCTCCCTGGGGTCATCGTTAGAAAGTAGCGTTCAGGGAACCAGCCATGACTCTTCCATTAACTGTGCCTCCTCTATCCCCCAAAGCCACCAATGGGGTGGCATAGCTGACCTAAAGAGCCTGCTACGCTACATGCTAAAGGGCACTTTTGACCCTGTCCAGGAGGTGCCCCCTGTCCCAGACATCCCTGCCCTCTTTACTGACTCTGTCTACAGAGTGTGCAATGCACCTCCCGATTCTCTTTGCACCATAAGCCATGCTGCAACTGGGGTGATCCATTTATTTCCTTGGGCCCAGGGTATGGATGCTGTATCGACCGGAGGCCAGTCTGCAGTGACATATGGCCTGCTGTCCAAGGTCCCCTCCCCTAAAGAAGCGAGGGACAGAGTCAAGCAGGCTATGGAGAAAAAGAAGAACGCAGGTGTGGCCAAGGGTGCTGCTGCTGCAGGGGATAGAGGAGAAGAGGTGAAGGAAGAGGAGGCCATGGCGGTCAGGGTGGTGTGTCACCACATGGAGACGTTAGCGAGCAAGCAGAGATGTTCCAACACGGGAGAGATTCATGGGGGAAGAGTCTGGGTATGTATGAGTATGATGTTCATAGGTGATTATGCTCCATTTATCTACTGTAAATACCTTACATTAACTATCTTTAACTGCAGCTGTAGTGCTCAGCTGAGTTATGTGCAGCCATATCTCTTTTCAGATCCCACAGCACTTGGCTGCAAGGCTGAATATCATCCCCCATTCAACAGTGAGAATTAAGCCCGTCAATTCAACCGCCAAAGTAGCATCCGCTATTCGCCTACAGCCTTTAAAACCACTGGTGAGTGCTACAGTAGCCTTCAATAGTGACAGTTAATGATAAGTAATTTACCTGCCCAACATAATTCTTCTAATTAAATTTCTTAAGCTACAAATGTGTAAAAGTTGCAGATGACGTAAGCTAGACTTTCCCCTCATTGCCATGTGATGTTTGACAAAATCTGCTCAGCCTGAAGAGGATGATGAGCAGATCCAGACAGCTTTCCTAGGTTGGCTACACACACAGAGTCACGAACCGCTAGCCTGTCTGACGGCACGCTCCAGTGTCATTCTCCTACACGGGACAGATGGTGAGACATGAGACATTCATCCATTTCCTTGACAAGCGTATTGGAAACCAATTTATAGCTCATATGCAAACATATCTGCAGATGGCTATTTAATAAAGTTAATGAAATACTGAATACTCCTCTAAGAGGTTAAAAATCAACTGTTTCTCCTTATGTCTTTTTATTTAGCAAAGTTAGAGTTTGCTATAACGGTGTTGAAGCCACACCCGGAGAGCGATCCTCCCGACCAGCTGTTCCTACTATCACCAACTGTTATCCAGAAGGCAGACATACAGGTACTAGTCATGCATCTTGTAATTCACCCATACATATTTTAATGCAGTTTCCATAACAATTGATAGCACTGTATAATTGTATGCAGACTATGGTTGAAACTTGCTAGAAAGCCTCTGTGGTGCTACCAAGCTTTCAGAAAGCTCACAGTTCCCATAATGCATCACATTCAGGTAGACAGAGAGCCGGTAGCCACGCCAGCTGTGAAAGCCGTAGCTGACACACCAAACCCAGAGCTTCCCTCTCTCAGCACTCTTGGGTAAGTTGCTACTGTTTGTGAGCTTGTATGTGGACAGTTTAACCAGCAGTGGTAAAACACAACAGTGAGCAAATAAACCCTCACTTTAAACTTTATCTCTCTCTGTTTCTCACTCCACTCTGTCTTTCCCCAGTGGCGTGGAGGAGCTGAGTAGGACTGGGTTCGAGTTCATCTCCCACAGCCTTCTGGGTAGCTCCCTCTCACGGGAGCTGGGCACCACTGGACAGGGACTCCGGGGTGGAGCTCTACTCATCACCGGTGCCAAGGTACCCGGTGACACTAGACACTATTATTTGTATAGTGCTTTTCAAAACACAGTTACAAAGTTCTTTACAGGGAGTAAATCCAACAAAAAGAAACATAAAAACAAAGAAAGCACATGAAAGCAACAACCAATTAAAGATCATTACATAAAAACTATGAAAGTGAGTTTTAAGAGGTGGTGGTGGTATTGATTGATTTTCCCTGATGGCAAAGGGCCAATAAACACTTCAGGATACTGTAATTTCTGCACAGTTCCTATGGCTGCTGTCTTTATCTGAGCAAAGTAACTGTGAGCAATTGACAGTTTGCATTGTTGGAACTGCTGTGTGCTATGTTGCGCCCTAACAGGGGAGTGGGAAGAGTACTCTGTCCAGAGCCCTGTGCAGGAAAGCTAGAGAACATCTGGATGCACATGTGGAGGTGGTGGACTGCAAAAAGCTACAAGGTTAGGAAAAGACACACACCTTGGGTCAAAGCAAATCAATGATAGCCAAACAGGCAACAGATTTTATTCATCAGAAAGTGTTTGTTTTTTTTCCAGGCAAAAGGGCAGAAACTGTGAGGCAGATGCTGCAGGAGATTTTTGAACAGGCGGTGTGGAGGCAGCCCTCGGTGGTTCTACTGGATGACCTGGATCATGTGACAGGGGCACCAACTTCTCCAGAACACGAGCATGGCCCTGAGGCGCTGCTACAACAGCACATTGCACAGAGTAAAACCTAAACTTTATAGTACATGTGTTTGAGTGAGCATGTCTGTCCTTATGTATGATCACAGACAACGATGATGATCATTATGGGCCTTGGTGGTAATGCGGCTGTTCTGTGTGTGCGTACAGGTCTGAAGGATGTGGTGGATGAGGTGGTGATTCACTCCAGCCTGGTGTGTATGATCATCACCAGCCAGAGCGAACACTCTCTCCATCCCTCCATGACTGAGATGCAGGGATCCCACTTCATCCAGGGCTTTGCACACATCCAGCCCCCTGACCAGGTCAATACACACACACACACACACACACACTGAAAATGGTATAAAGAAAAAACAACGGTTAATACTCTGTTTGTGTGCTGTTGTCCCCCAGGCCCGGAGAGCAGAGATCCTGCGCTGCCTGATCCTCAGGAAGACCAGCCTATCAGAGGAGACCCTGCACACTCTGGACCTGGGGGCCATTGCCAAGGAGACGGAGGGTTACGTGTCCCGCGACCTGGTACTGCTGCTGGAGCGGGCCATCCATGCCAACACTGTCCAAAGAGGACACAGTGACCAGGGTACCAAACTACACTGCTCTGTACCCAAATATAACTAAAGCTCTTCAGGTTTTGTAAAGGGCCTGTATGCCTCAAATGACTTTGGTTCTACTCAACTAAAAGGATGTAATTCATGATGATGTTACATATGGTTTACTCAAAGATAGTTTTCAGGTGGTCAAAATCCTCCATTTATTTATCACTCATACATGGCCTGTTTGTCCCCTGTACCTCCTAGGTGTGTGTCTGTCTTGGGGGGATTTCCAGCAGGCTCTTAAGGGATTCACCCCTCCATCTCTGTGGGGGGTGAATCTCCATACCCCAAGTGGGGTGGGGCTTGAGAGGGTTGGTGGGCTGAGAGAGGTGCAACAGCAGCTCATGGACACCATCCTGCTTCCTGCTAAGGTCAGTGTCGCCGTCAGCCAGTCAGAAGACAACCCGGGGCTAAATGTATAAACTATACATGCAAACAAATAGTGTGGGTACGCCACTTTCCACCACAGGCTACACATACTTCACATCATGTGTACACACTCTTAAACGTCCGATTAGTGTGATATTCCGAGTTGGCAAAAATGATAATGTCAAAGGGTAACATTTTATTTAGTGCTTTTTTTCTGTCACTACATTGTGTTAGGATGTTGTGTGTGGTTAACCTTTTTTTGACGAGCCTTAAATTTCATTCTATCTTGACGCCAAAATCAGACCTTATTGGGAGTAAGAATAAGCCTACACCTTCATTAGTGACCAAATAATAGGTTGTCAATAGGTTGACACTATATAAAGGCTATAGCAGTGCGTAATGGCTGTGGCACTCTCCCCAATCCTCAACCTGTTTGCTGGAGGCCCCAGGGTCTTCGTAGTCAGAGTCATAATGTAACAGCGCAAACGAGTGTTTTATTGCAAGTCCTAATTCCTCACAATTAGATCCAAACTGGGCCACATACCAAGTCGTCAGGCACAAAGCCACTGATGGCAGTTTGGGCCAGGATACAAGCCACAGATACTAGGCCTCGCAGTTGAATTCACACTTCTTAAAGTTGTCCAGGCTCTGGGGCTCTGAACTAACAACGTTTACTGCTGCAGTTATATTTTATCTTGTTTGTAACATCAGAGCTAAGGTCTCCAAATAATGGACTTTTTCTTTTTTCAATTTTCCCTGTCCTGTGAATAGATCTCTGGAACTTGGGGTTCTTGGGGCAGAGAACACCAATACCATTTTTTAGACTTTAGCAAATTACACTTGCCAGCTACCGAGAAGTTTCAGTGGCTGAGTGAAAATGTCCTACAGCACAGTATAGTGCTCTCCACAGCTCCATATTGGCCAAATGAAGTTTACCCCTGATGTAAAGATACATTGCATGGCTATTAAAAGAAGCTTAGCTGAAGTAGTCTGTTCAAGCTGCACCATTAAATGACATTGAGTTTCTGTTTTTATGTACTGCATTACTTGTCTTTTGTATGTTGCAGTATCCCATCCTGTTCTCCAATCTTCCTATCCGCCATCGCTCAGGGATACTGCTGTATGGCGCTCCTGGCACAGGGAAGACCCTACTGGCACGAGCTGTGGCCAAAGACAGCGGTATGAACTTCATCAGCATCAAGGTAGGCTGGGCTTTGCCTCTGACGTCAAACAGAAAACCAAGTCTTTGTCATATAGAGGTGATGTGATATAGGACATTTGCTCCTCCCCCAGGGACCTGAACTTCTCAGTAAGTACATTGGGGCAAGTGAGCAGGGTGTCCGGGATGTCTTCCAGAGGTTAGTTCACAATTCCACTCGACAGCATGTTGTCACTCCCAATGGGCCTTTTTAGTGGCTAGCTGTGGTAACATCTAATGTGTGTTTGTAGTCATTACAAGCTACACTTTTATAACCATTCAAACAGTTTGATCAATGTCTGCCTCTCTGTCTGGCTGTGCTCTCCACTCCAGGGCCCAGGCTGCCAAGCCGTGCATCCTGTTCTTTGATGAGTTTGACTCTCTGGCCCCCAGGAGGGGCCATGACAGCACAGGGGTGACTGACCGCGTGGTCAACCAGCTCCTCACCCAGCTGGATGGGGTGGAGGGACTGCAGGGTAGGCTCACACAGCACTAGACAGAGCTCATGTTTGCTATGGAGTGCAATGTTTTGACAGTTCAAAATATGATCCTTTTAAATAGTCATAGAGTCTGGATTCATTCAGTTACTACTCACTTGTCAGTACTGCCAGTGGTCTTAGTAAGGCTTTTATTTTGAATGAGTGAAACTTCTCCCCATGTTTGTGTTTGTTATTAGGTGTGTATGTGCTAGCAGCCACCAGTCGTCCGGACATGATAGACCCAGCCCTGCTGAGACCTGGACGGCTGGACAAGTCCCTCTACTGCCCTCCCCCTGACGTGGTGCTTAACATTCATTCACTTCTAATCATCATCACTGTAGTGTGTTATTGTTTATCACAGAAGCATATGTCCATAAGTCATTAAAAGAAACAATAATGTTCAGTGAATAACTCTACCATACAGGATATTAACCATGAAATCCTCTCCTGTTTCCAGGAGGCTCGTGTGGAGATCCTGAGGGCTCTGAGTGCCGGCGTCCCCCTGGCTGACGATGTGGACCTGGAGCAGCTGGCGGCC
>CABFOQ010021627.1:0-25104 GCA_900660455.1 Gephyroberyx darwinii | reverse complement strand
TTAGAAATTGGAAATTTAATTAGTGGTTTGAGTTTGTCATCGGGTGCCATTTCCTCAGTCTGTCACCCAACCGCACACTTAATTCAGGGTTTTAATAGTAGTGTGGTGTCTAAGGCCTGCAAGTAGAAAAGAGTTTGAAATGGAAATGCTGTTGTGGCCTTCCTCCACACCCTCCTGTCATTTGTCTTAACCAAACCCACCCAGAAATAAAACTACTCAAATGCAAGGGGATTTTCAACTCTTGTTCTTTTTTTTTTTTTTTGCAAGTGGAAAAGCAGCACGCTTTGCGGAATTCAGTCGCCCACGCACTGTCAGGACACTTGCTTCCAATTAGATATTTTACTTTGCTTTCTTGTTGTAGCCTGTCTGGGCCTCCTGCTTTTATCCCCCATCACCCCTCCCTACACTAACTCTCTCTCTCACTCTCTCGAGCTCTCTCCTCTTCTTTCTCCCATTTCCTCGCTCATGTCCTCATTCTTTCAATCTCTATCACAACACGTAGTTTCGTGGACCACAATTCCCCGCTTTTGCTTCATGGGTTCTGTCACACACAACTCTCTCACAGTCCAACATCCTATGACCGACGCTAAACTTTGACACTTTCACATACAGCTCATCAGAGTTGTAAAACACTCCTGCAAAGCTATTACTGCAAACAAGCCCAAATGGTTTCCATAATGATACAGCTGGGATTTAGAAGTGGCTTTAGAAACTCGCAAACAGCCTTTGTTTTGCTCCCAGCAGTGAATATTTATTAACTTATGGATCCATTTGATTACAGTGTGAGGTCAGCTCCTTGCTGTGAGGATCCTCCCACACATTCACTAATGATAGCCTAGGCGTGGAGTACATACAATACATTTCACCCAGAATGCAATAGCCACATGTAATTCCTCATCCAAATTACTGTAATTAAAAGATTCCACAATCCTTTATGTGTTATTCCTCAGTTTATGTGCTGTTATTTCTTGTCTCAGCTCTCAAATCAAACACAAGCTATGCTGAAGTCTCATTGTAGTGGGATGAGACAGGCATATGAGTGAATACTTGCCCATATTCTACTGAAAAATTCAGCCTTATGATTTTAAATTGTATTACAAGCCAATAAAGACACATACCACAAACACGTCCATTAAAGAAAGAGGTAAGAGCCTCTCTCTGTCATTATTGGTTAGAATCAGAAAGTCAATATTTCTGCAGAGATTAGAGGGTTAATATTCTGCAAGGCTATCATTTCTAATACTCATTCTGTTCTTCTTTTGTTGTTGAGACCACAGAGACATGATTTAGAGTACATCTCTTCAGCCTAAATTGTTTCCAAGCAGGGGGTTCCTCTGCAGCGTCCAGCCCATCACTTTAAGTCTGAAGCCTCAAGTTTCCTCAACTGCTCCATGTTGCAAAGAAGTTTCCAAGGGCCGCGCTATGGATAAGCCACATGTATCTTGTACTGTAGTTGCATAACTCATTCAGTGTTACAGTTTAAAACTTCATGGCTAACCACTATAATAGAATAATAACAATATTTTATATCATATTTTCCTCGTGGTGTCTTAAGAGTGCAGGAGATGGAAATTTGGCCAAGCTGGTAATTGTTATTGAGGTGGCAAGGTTATGCTTCGGTTTACACAATCACTTGATGTGGTGCTAAATTCATTTCTACTGGTGAGGTTGAGCTTCGTGTCACCTCTGGTTACCCAGTGGAAATTAGAGGGGATCAGGGATGGGATTGAGCAGATGATGGGCCAGCTGAGGCATTGAACTCGTGATCAGGACTGATACTCAGGGGACAGATTAGCATTGTTAATACTACAGGGGGAGGGGGGTTGTATATTTGTATAATCTTTGATTTAAGTGAGCAGTTTCAACTGGTGCAACAGCGTCCAACATTCAGAAAATGTAATAGCTGGTGTTGAGCAATGAGAGCGATGTCGGGCTGTAGGTACTGTACACCCCCTTCAGCTTTGAAACTAACTGCTCACTTGGGGCCCAGCCGTTCATCACAAGCGAAGAACGGGTGAAAAAACAGCCCCTGGTCAAGGAGACAACACATTCAGTAAGTCAAAAAATCATCAGATTGCCTCCAAATACAAAACACGTCCACCTCATCCGGAAGGTTTTATCTAACGTATGTTGTATGGCCTGGATGTAGATAGCAGATGGACGTACAGTTGCTCTCTCAATCATGGACTTTCCAGATGAGATTTACCCCCAGATTTAACTCTCAATTACTTTGTAACGTAATATATGTCCAAAGAAATTACATTTGAAAGATGACAGACAAATGGTATTAAACATTACAGATTCATCTAGCCAAAGGATAATCAAATAATTGTCTGTGGAGTCTAGTTGATACTACTGTACAAATGGAAAAACTAAGATACATAAAGAAAAGGGTATGGGGAAGGGAAATCAAAGCAATAAATCCTACTACTACTTTCCAGCATCAAAACTTTCAACTAGCTGAAATAAAATGTAATATTCATAACATACTACAACTAGTGATTATTTTTACTATTAGTTATGAATGCCCTCCTGCTGCTCTTTCCATATTATAATGTAATAATGGTAATATGTAATTGAAGCTGGAGAGGAAATAAGTTAAGAATGTTTTTTGGGATGGAAAGTGCCAGCGGGTAGGACTTTGCCTATCACTGAATATCATCTAGCATAAATGAGGAACATATAAATGCTTTTAGCGAAACCATTAGCTTGTCGTTTTAAAAAGTTTTGCCCCAAGACACTCGACTGTCAATACAAGGAACCTCGAAGAAACTTTCCAATGGCAGGCATGTTGTCAGGGAAAGCCAGGACCACACAGAAGAGTCCTTCATGGCTTTCTCAAGGACAGACCAAGGAATGAAAGATCTACAACTGGAGGAGAAGCCCAGCCTTGCACCCTACCTTTTGAAAAAGCACTCGGTCTCCTTGAGTGTCTGCAGAGTGGGACAGATGCAACAAGGCAAGGCGACCCCTGGGAGGGGTCAAGGAAAAACACAGGGACGCTTAGGAGGGGAGTGTTGACCTTACTGGATGTATCTATCATTTACTGGAGATGTTGACACCTTACCAGATACACATGTACACACACACACACACACACACACACACACACACACACACACTCCTTTCTTCCCTCTTTGCCTCTAATGAGCATGATACTCAGAAGACCCTTGAGAGGAAGCAAGGCCACTCTCCACCCTACCGCTGACTTCTGGAGTACTGCAGAGCACAGAGTGGGCCTCATACGTCTGCATTTCACCAGATAACCAGACTGAAAAGACAAGTGTGCTCTGTCAAAGGCTGAGGGCCGTTTCTATGTCTCCCTGTCGCTAAGTGAGAGAGACATGTCAGGTCCTCTCTGAAGGAACGCTTGTTCACGGCTATTACAGTCACTGGTACAGTGATGGGGCCCTCCGGCTCACAATACCCACATTATCCGTCTCTCTCTGCCTCTACTGATGTGCACCAGGCACTCTGTCTTGATATCCAACACACACTGTCAGCATGTTATGGCCCCACTCAAGTGACTGTATAAATTCAGATTATGGAAGAATTATTCTGGTCTGTCTGGCAATTAAATACGCTCATGTGTGGCTTTCCAGGGCAGCCAGCCAAGCTCTCGCCGGCACCAGTCCCAGTCCAGTCTAATTCTACAAGCGCCTCCCTTTGTCTGTGGTAATACATTTTTATCAGAAGGGAATGTGCTTCACAGGATTGAAATATCTCTTTCCAGTCGTGATTCCTGAAGCCTTCAGTACAAGAGAAGAGACATCCAGGATCTCTTTTGGTCTGTGACTGTGGCTGCATGGGTAAATCCAAACAAGATGAGGCTGTCTCACAATCATCTGCAGGTCCATTAATCATATGCCATCACAGAGCAAAAAAATAAACCCTGTTGTGTGACAGAGGGATGTCCAACTAATTTAATTGATACTTAATACTCATGGTGGCTTGTTCCCCCCAGAGATGAAACGCTAAATCCTCCGTCCAGTACACTGTTTGGGCTCCTTCAGTTGGAGAGAATGTAATGAGCAGCTGGCCGTGGATGAAACACAGTAAAGATCTATTAAAGGGGCACGTGCATGTGCGTAGATGTGGTGCAGGTTACCCGTGGTCTCTGGGTGTGCGGAGCATACATGTTTATTTTGGAGCTGAGTGACAGGGAACACAGGGCAAAGCCCAGACATCAGAGGCAGGAGACATCACGTCACAGCTCTCCTCGCCACAGTGGGAGCCACTAACGAAAGCTGGCCCCCCCAACATGCTCGCTTCATACAGACACACACACACACACAGACAGACACTTGCACGCTCACACACCATCACCTTCAGGGGGGACCTACCACCCTGCTGCAGCAGGCAGGTCTGGCACTGTGCCAGCAGAGCGGGAAGAGGGGTTTTAAGTGCGGAGTCTGGCCTCGCCTCATCCAAAAACGCAGAGACCACTTAAAACACATTCCTCCAGCTATTTAACACAGCCGCTCAACACAGCCCAACAGCTGAGGTCTACCAAACTTTGAGAGCGGTTGAAGGGGTTGGGTCGGGGTGCAGGCAGGGCGATATAGTGCGGGGGGCTGTGGGATAAACCTATTACCTTAACCACAGGAAGTAGATGAAATATGAAACCCAGTTCCCCGAACCTCCAGTTGAGCTGTGTGTTGACGCACTGATCTGCTTTTTTCTAAATCCTTATCTCATGTGTTCACTTTCTAGTCACCATGAGTTACCACTGTCACCAGGGTTCAGCAGATGAGAAAAAATTGGTAGAGAGTTGAGAGTGGAGTTCAGGGCAGGATTTATCCCAAACTCCAGCCTGCAGCCTTTATGGGATCACAAGAGAGATACCGGATTGCCTCACTCTCAAAACTGTGCATGTAAGCGTTCTAGCAGGTAGCATAAAAGTTTTATGTCCATGAGAAGTAGAAGCCCCTACATTACACTGACGGGTTGGATCCTGTCAGTTCCACGGAAACACACACCCATATAGATAGAAGCACATCAGGGTTTATGAGCAGTTGTTTGGATAGGCACCTTTCTATTTTCCATCACATTCAGTGCTGAGTTATGACAGAGTGAGATGTGGCTATTAATGAAACATGTTATGAAACGTTAGAGATCCCTCTGTAATACCGACAGAGAAACAGGTGGCACTGGGCTTTCCAAATTCAGAGGTTGAATGCAGAGCCCTGTGTCATTCAGATTTTGCAATGATTGGTTTATGTGCCTTGGCTGTAATGAAGATACATGCCCGGAGAAAGACTACTTTTAGATTCAGCATCTGAAGAGCTATTAGTTTTGTCAAAATAGTTTCCTCGAACACTATAATTCATTCTTCTGAATTGTTTTTCTCCAAGGAACACTTTGAATAAGACTGCTTGATCAGGTCTTAAGACAGGTTTTTATTCTCCCAAGGTTGCATGCAGACATCAGACAAAGATCCAACGAGTCTACATTGGCACTCCAAATCATTTGGAGTGCCAATGTTACCAGTCATCTAAATGATGAATACACACAAAACTCATCTGAAGGATTCAAATGAAGCATTCCTGTGAAACACCTCTATCGGCGCTGTTTAGAAAACATATGGTGTTACTTTGCAGTTGAGCATCATAGAGGCTTGCTTGTAGTATCATTTCAGGAGATTGAGTCACATGAGGGCATCAGGACAAAACCTAATCTCTTGTTAGGGAACCAATCTGATGTGACTATACTGACGTGACCGTGGGGAAATAAATGTCTTCTGCTGTTGCTTATGTGAACTTACTTCTCCAAGCACATTCACTGTATGAAGGAATCATTTAGAGAACATGGGAAGCATTCAACCATGATTTTGGGGGGAAAAAATGAGAAAGAAAGAAAGAAAGAAAGAAAGAAAGAAAGAAAGAAAGAAAGAGTCCCTCCAGTTAATCTGACGGCGGTGGTAGTTATTATGAGGAAGAAAGATAACACATGGGAGCATGTGGAAAGAATCACGATCAGACTCCAACACACGTAAGTGCAGGCACACAAACTTCCTGTCACAAACACTTCTTCCACACACACCACATATGAAATCAAACCCATCCAAACACGTTCATGTACACAAACACTCTTATTTCCTATTTTACCACACACCTCGCCTCTCATGTGGTAACAAACTCCTTTTGCCCACGCACAAACTCCACTTCTTTAGCACTGCTTGGTACATATGGTCACACACACAGGCATACTGGCCAGTTTTTCTCCTGCATTGGAGCATGGACAGGCCAAAGCTCACTTTTCAAGAGGGGATGCTTTGAGTTCCAGAGGGGCGCACATGAAAGAGCAGCAGAATATAAAGGAGTGCCCAAGGATACACTGCAGTGCTCAATGTGAGGACAATTTAGCCCTGATGGAAAACCTGGATCAAAGGCCTGGCCTCCATAATTGCACATTCCCCAACAAACACTGTGCTATTTGAAGAGTGGGCCAGACCTCCGGACTCCTGAGACCTGTTCCTGTGCATAGAAACAAGCAGCCCCATTCCTTTCACCTTGCTATGTTCTCTATCTCAATGTCTGCTAAAAGATTAGAGAAACGCTATCATTCCAAACACGCACATGATTTCTCTTTGAATGTCAAGATACTGTCTGGGACTGAGACAAACAGCCCACAAAGACTCTAGTCTGCTCCTTGTTCTCAAGATCAATGCTGCACCGTAAACTATACAAGTCACAAACACCACATAAAAACTTGCAGTTTGATTTCTTTGCTCTTTTGGAAGGTTTACTTTTTGGCTGCAATGTGCTAGCATCACCAAAGAGGACACTTGAGTGTTTTGGTTACATAAGTAGCCCACAAATTAACCACTGCACCTCTCTGCTGAGGCTCCAAAATAAGGTCCTGTTTTCCGGACTAATTCTAATGATATTAGGAAGATCTGTTTAAAATCATGGGTTGATCTTTACGGGAAAGTCATGTCATGTAGAGAATATAGCTCTCTGTGTCCTAACTATAGGAGATAGTTGGACAGGAAATTCTTTTAAATGCAAAAGCTTTTTACTCTCTTGAGGCTGCCCCATTTCCCTTTTCGTCCGCATGCAAGACACCAGAATACAGTTTCAGAGCCTGTAAATCTAGCTTGGATAGCTTCACTATACTGCAGGTGGGGGACTTGGCACTGGTATGGGGGAAACCATCAGTAAAAAAAGAATTCCTGGAGTTGTAAATATTTCAGGTCACATGGGTAATGTTTGAGAGAAATGGACTCTATAAAAACATGGAAATGGGAGAGCATGCTTATTCTATGACTCCATGCTGAAGGCTTTCTGCAGTTGGATGCATAAAAGGGGGGGATGCCAGATTTTTCTATTGTCTGTCTCCAAATCCCTTGAGTGTAGGGGCTTTACAGACAGTGTGTTTAGCGCCACAGCTCATATTGTTCACGCCGGTCAAGTGACCCCAAGAAGACGTATTTCATTTGGGTTTTTGATTGTGCTCTCATTCTCCTGGTATGATACATTTGGTTAAGTGACTTCCTTTGCTCCGTCTCCAGTGATTAGAAGGGATGTATTGATGCGTGCACTAAATCTCTGCTAACATTGTACAGACAGTGGTGGAAAACCAGGGTGGTTGAGTAGACACTGACAGCGCTGTCCATGAGAGTCTGTGAGTGCTTACTGCAGGACTTCTGATGGTTTTATGTTGCGTCTAGACTTTAATAAGTGGTTGTGTTTTCCTGAAAGCACACCCCATCTCTCCCCTGAAAGTCCAATGGCGATGCTTTAGTAATAAAATACTATAGGCATGTGTTGTTGAGCTGGACTCAATCAAACATGCTCCTAATAGACCCGAATGTGGTAAACCTACAGAAAAAGCCTTGTCATCAGAAATATCACTCATTCAGTGTGTGTGTGTGTGTGTGTGTGTGTCAGTGCATCATTGCGCATACTTTGAAGAGGTTTTCACGAAGTAGAAAATGTGGTCAGATGTGGAAATACTGTATGTCTCCAATGTAGACAAGATAAAGGAGTGATCCAGTGGTTTCATACGAAATCGTTTCTTTCTGAAGCACTTCCAAACTTTCTAAGTATTTGACTTTTAAAGCCTGCATGAAACCATGGGGCTACATAAACAAACCTGCAATTAATATTGGGAATTGAATGTGAAATTTCACCATAATGTCTATGGCCCATTGTTTCTTAGCCTTTGGGAATATTTTATTGCTGTTCAGTTTTGGAAGAAGAATATATTATAATTCTTGACCACAGGGCCGAGGTTGCACTGAGGTTGGCCATTGAAAAATAACTCATTGGGGCCATTGAGATCTAAGTGCACTGAAATATATATATATACATGTAAACACATACATCTACCATCTGTGGCTCACCTGTGACCTGGTCTGATTATATCTGCTTACCAGATGGACCATCATATAGCTCCTCTCTCGGGACTCCGCAAGTGTGTAGGCCTAAATCCCCCATCCAGTGCTGACCTGTTGTTAACCTGTGAAGATTTTCTTCAGTTGTCAGTGAAAACCATTTGAGTGGGTCGGATCGAATTTCTCCTTCTCTGACATTCAAGCTCAAAGCAATCATGTCGAGTAGGTACAATGGTCCAAGGAAATAACCGAGAGAGAGAGTTGAGAGTTTGTTTGAACAGATTTCAAAAGAACCACAATGGGGTTATGATGAAGCATAATGAGAATATCTTTTTTGAGTAAAAAAAAAAAAAATACTTTGAGGAAAAAGCACGTCCAAGTTTTCAATTTGCTCTTTCTTGGCTTCAGTTAAACCTGTTGAGGTGCTAATAATAAGACACAGACTGTCCACAGACTGGGTCTTGACAAGTCCACAGTCTCCTTTCCATTCAGAGGGCAGATCTCCTTAGAGATGAAAGCAGGGAGGTGAAAGGGGAGCGAGGCCTTTGGTGTTAATCAGGTGTTGATTGGCAGCATGGGAGCCTTTAAGAGGTTGGAAGGGTTGGAAGACGTGTAGAGAGAAGGGTCATTATCCCCGAACACCATCTCTGCCGTTTCCTCCTTATTGTTGGCAGTGGCGGCAGTAGAATCAGCTCGAAGATCTGGTTTCGTGTTTATCCTGCCTGGTTCAGCACAACCTGAAAGAGGGCACATCTGTCACTTGGTGTTTGTACGTTGTCCCTGAAATCCCTTTCCCACTGGCTGTTTGTAAACAATTTTGAGTCTGTATTAAATTGACTCCCACTAACACAAACCTGAAGACTAAACAGCGTCTTCCTCTGCGGAACCAAACCACCCAGCTTCAACACAGTGACACGCAACAGTGCTCGCTTATCTTTCTGTTACATCTGTGCTAATATTGAGTTGCACACAAAAAAACTTGTTTTTCATTTTCAAGGCATAAAAGTACAACACGGGGACCAAACTTCAGCAGGGATGGGAAGATCTCGCTCTTGCGTGCACAAATAAAGCCCTCCTATAAATATGTTCTCCAGCTTGTTTGGGAAATGGGACACAAGGTGGTTAATTGGAGGGGTGCCGGGGGTTAAACGCTTCCCTCACTGTTGCAATCTGTCAGTCCACACTGGTGCATGCTGTGCCTAAGGCTGGACCCGGGTGTGGAAATCCTATGGAGCCCTACCAGGACGGGGATCGCAGACACCCTTGAGAGGATACCACTGCTGCCTCAGGAGAAACACAGAAACCAGCTGTGTGCTGTTAGACAACCCCACCCCACCACACACACACACACACACACACACACACACCCTATCCATCACTACAACCTTCAAAATCCTGCTTTCATAGATTCCTTGTGTTTAATATCCTCTCTCTTTCCCCCATTTTCTAAAATTTGAACTCATCATGATATTTATCTATTTTTAATCTACAATTCATTACTCTTCATGGGCTACTTGCAAATGTGAATCCTCAGTCAAAACCCCAGATAAGTTTTTCTCAATAATAATTGTTTAATTTCCGTCCAAACGGTTGTCATTCACGATAAACTGCCAGCAGCAAATTCCCCTCTTTATCCTATTTGGGCCCCACAGTGATTGAAGTGTTGTACATGTAGCTTAAGTCTGGCTGTTTAACCCCAGACCCTCACAGGATATGGGATGAATTACATGCACACACCGCACTGCTTAGATTGTAATCTTTTGATAATATACAGCCAATTTCCACCCTGTTACATGGAGCTGATTGGTGCTGTGTTAGTGGCAGGGCTGCTGGGCGGCCAGGAGTAGCCCGCTCCTCCTTCGGGCTCCACAATAACTGGGTGCCCAGTACCTGCAAAGTAACAGGGTTTCAAAATTGGACATTTGATTGGCAGGCTGCAACCACTACTATGATGGATCTATTAGTAAAGTCTCCATCTGTCACATTCCTCTATTAATGTCTTCATTATTCCTTTACACTGCCACCCTCAAACTCTCTATGATGATTTAATGTTGACATATTACACAGTAAGTGCTGTTTGTTGGAACCTAGCATCAGGGTGACATTTAGATAAGATAGATCACAGTCATTTAAACACTTAAAACATTTTATACAATGGAACGATGGCATTCTTTTACATACGTTCAATGTTCACAAGTCACTAATGTAGAGTCTGAATCAATTTGTATGCAACTTAATCGCAACTAGAGTGCAAATCAAGTCACATATTCATAAATATATATAAATCGAGTCACGATTTCATGTCCCCGTCCTTGCTGGAGTACGTCTGTGAAGTCAGTCCTCTAGTACAGCAACTACATTAACTGGTCCTGGATATCAGCACAGAAAAAAACGAAAAACTCCTTCAACCTGTTTTTGCTACCGTACATTAGCAACTATTTGTGTGTGTAGGAAACGACTTGAAGAAGAATGAAGCAGATTGCTTAAAGCGACAGTGTGCTACTTTCTCCTTGAGTCAGCTAAGTATTTTCTAATCTTGTCCTTCTCCCCCTCTTTTAGGAAAGTTCCCGCCCTAACCATTGTCAGTCATCTTGATGAGCTGTCTACCTTGAAAGGGCACCTAGCCTGAGGCTGAGGTAACCGACATCCAGATAGACACAACAGGCGTTGAAGAAGCAGACGGAGAATGTGAAAAAACCCTGCAGATGTTCACACGTAATACCCTCACCTTGATAGCCACAACCCAGCTCATGTCTCAAAATGTTCCCTCAAAATGAACTTCATAGAAAAAAGCCAATTTCAGGCAAACAGGGAGATTTAGGCATGTACACATACTGTCTCAGACAGACACAGACGGATAATGTATAATATGTTCTATTTACTTATTGTTCTTTTAACGTGAAAAAAGCTGCATATGGCAGCTTTAAGACGAGAATGTGCATCGTCTCACACAGTGGAAGGACGTAGTCCAGATGTGGTTCTGATCCAGTCGTTCACTTGTGCAGGTCTGGACAGATCGATGTGAGGGAGGGTTTGCTGCTGTGAGCCTGCTCCACCTAATCCCAGGCTGCATTACTCAACCGTACAGTCAAACAGCACACAGACGTGGGGACTTCCCCTTCCCTCCAAAGACGTAGAGGAACAGTGTATTGCCTCATACGCCACTGAGGTAATATCATTACTTCAACTGAATTTGAAATAATGTGAAGCTCAACCTGAATATCATGTTTGCAGTAAACCAGAGACATGAATACAAGGCGCAATTTGTCCTATGGCATTTTGACCTGATAACATCAGCGTAATGCTTATATCTATGCAGCATCTAAATAAATCTCACAGTGCAAAATTAACTCAGCTTTCTCTGGTTGTAATTGTAGACTGTTGAGAATTCTCCACTGGAGCACATTGCTTTGCTCCTGCCAAGAGTATTGAACAATGCTTTCAGTCATTTTCATGTCTTTTTTCTAATAGATACCAATCAAACCTTCTTGAGGGGAAATCCATCACATGGGTATGCAGCAGTTCCACAAGGTACTGTCTCTTGCACGCAACTCTGAAATGACTGCTATCCACAGGGTTGAAATCACTGGCACTATTCCCACATCCTGGGGGTGTGAGGGGTGTCATGTTCAAAAGATCAGGACTGCAAGTGTTCATATCTGTAGCATGGCTTTTAAAACTAACACCGCTAATTATTTGCAGTTCACAAAAGCATAATTGTCTCTTTACCCTATTTTTTTCAGAAGTCAGAATAAGTGTGAATATCACATTTGAGTTGAAGAGCTGAAGCTGAAGAATCTTAAATATACTCCCTAAAACTAAAATATAAGTCAAAAAACAAAGCCTTCAGGATACGATGTTATGAGTCTTTATGTAATTTGATCTACATGCTCTCTCAGCCCATGTATTTTCTTTTGTAAAGAGGCAGACAGAAACATAACCAGTCTTTCCATGCACTGCAAAAGCATGCAGGTTAATTACTCTCAGTAGCAGCATGGAGAGGAAAGAGTGTGTAAAAGTGCAAACTGTATCAATACTGACATATTTCCCTCATTAGATAAATATGAACTTGAGGCAAAGTGTTGGGTCTATCTCTGAAAACAAACAGGGCCATATATTTCACTTGGAACAACAGAGATCAGCTGTATCAACACTGGTCCTCCTACTGCAGCCAGCCACCTCAAGTGAGAACCCATCTAGCCTGAGAACCGTCCTCTGAGTGCATTTGATCAGTGACGAGTGGAACCTTACCCAGGTTTTGATGCTCAAGACTACAATCTAAAAAAGGTCTAAAAAAGAAAGAATAGCAAATGTCAAATATACAAACGGACACAGCTGAAGAGGGCAACAACTGATTTGATTTGACGGCAGGTAATTATTATTGTTAAAGCGGCCTGTCTCACTTTGCACTTGCAAATAATCTGACTGCTATTTCCATGGGTACAGCTGTTTGCATTGTCTTTGTTCAGCTGCCTGAGCACTCCCTTCCTCTCCCAATTTGATAACATAATTATACTGTGAGCATGTTTCTAGAGGTTAATAAAGTTAGAACTAAGTTTATTTTACTCTGAAATGTCATCCTGAAGATGACTCACATTTGTTAGCACTTTGATCTTGATTATTGGTCATTTAATAATTGTCAATTTGTAGAACAACTCTGTCATAGAGCCAGAATGTGTCTTCACATTCACATGTGTGTCTCCAAGCAACATATTTTGGACATGCTTCACTGAAAGTGAATGTGTGTGTGTATGTGTGTGTGACAATTCTGAGACAATAAATGCACCCTTGACCTCAAAAAAATCAGTCAGTCTCCTATTTGCCATCAATGAAGCAGCTCCAGAAAAACGTTGGCTGATGACAGTCTACTCTAGATTACAGCCTTGGCTAGCCTTGTTACTAGTTGTTAATGTACACAAATCTAGACTAAACACAAACACAGTGAGGGGAAGAGAGGCACAGACCCTCAAACCTGGGGGGCTGCAACCCTCTCACACACATTACGGTGCACTTAGTCACAGGGCTGCAGGCTATTGTCTGGGGGGACTCTGTGTTTTGTTTCAATCATCAAAGCTATTGGGTTTACGGTCCCCTCTCGCTCCCTATCACTCAGCGGCACTCATGGTCACTCGGACCCTGAAATTTTACTCCGGGCTGCTGAGTGGAGCAGGCGGTGGGGCTAAAGAAACACACGTCTCCCTGGCCTTGCTCTGCACCGCCGGGGGTCACTTCGCCATTCTTCTGTTACACAAAAGAGTTCTTCAAGTGCCTGTGTGACAATGGCCTTTAGATCGCTGGAGCGTAATGATTGCTGGTTAATGTGAATGCGCTCTGTATTAATTGAGCCAGAATTAATGTGAAGTTTTAGCATGCTTTTTTTTTTTTTTTTTTTTTAAAGTTGGCAAGGAAACTTGTTGTCCACTAGCCATGAGTAAATTTCCAGGCTTTCCTTCATTGTCTTATTTTTCATACAAGACATTATTGTGCCTCTGAGTAAGGGACAGACTGGACTGCATTCTTAGCCTGTTAATGAGCAGAGCCTGACACTTTGAACCACATGATCTAACCTCCTCATCACGGACATGCACAAACCACAACAGCAACGAGACAAGTCTTTTACTTAACGAGAAGGAATGTCAAATGTGCTGACGCATTTTCCATGCTTTTTCAAGTTGATTTATAATAAGCGTAATGCATAGAGAGAGATGAGACACTCGTGCACACCACATTAAAATGTATTCAGGGGTTCTGATTAGGTCGGAATGAAAAACATTATCAAATAAAAATAATTAAAACAAGGTTTGTGTGGTTTCCAGACTGTTTTTGTTTGGCCATCTTCATAAACAGAATTAACTGTGTCTGTCAGGGAATTAAGAAAACACAGTGGGCCCCTTCTGCTGCAGCGGCCTCAATTCAGACACCCTGTGAGACTTGCCAGCGGTTCGCTCTCTTTCAGCACAAGTCTGCTTGGGCAGTGACAGACAGGCCCCCTCATGTCAAAACACCGTCTGTCTCTGCCAGCCTGTAGACTTTAGCCAGCCCTGATCAGCACACAGAGAGTCCTACAGTATCATCCTCACATCTCAGATATTTAAAGACACATTCTTGATATCACAAAACATGGAATGGAGGAATAAAAAGAGCAGTATGTCTCACAGTCAGGGTCACTGTTAGACCCCACTTACTAGAGCCCATTAATATTTGATGTGCCCCACTAAAACGATCACTATAACATTATTTTCTTTGGTGGACTGGACATAAGGAAGTTCTGTATGGGGATGGGGAGGAGGTCATGTCAGAGGCAGGACAGATGTCAGGCATGAAGACAGGTTAGATAGTAACAGAGCTATGTCAGTTAGCTAGCAACCAGCTAACAAAGATAGCAGCATTGGGTAGCTACAGTAGGCCAGCCATTAAATTCAAATATTTCTTCAGTGTTGACATACTATGTAGGAAAGTGTGAAAAGTGAGAGCAAAAATGTTAATAAAGTTGTGAAAAATACTGTTGTGCAATCCTGGTACATGTGCATGTGTATGTGGGCTGGTTGTAGAGCCCACTGTCATTTCACATAGTGTGATATAATTGTTGTTGTGAAGAATAATCTTCAGCTACAGTATAGTGTAGTGGAACGTGGCCTAGTTGACAGTCTGGCACTGCCGCTATCCTCATGCATCATATACTGACCACCAGCCAAAATCTTCAAATCCGGGCAACAAAATTAAGGTTTGGAACTGGTGGGGGATTTTAGGGGGAAATGGAAAATGTATAGGGACTCTATACATTCCCAGTTTTCCTCTACATCTCTCCCCTCTGGGCATTTTTACATGAAATGACATGACGCTTTCCACGTGCTATGCAACATCACATGTCAGCAAAAGGGGTGTGACAGTGTGCATCAGTTTGGTGGAGGGATGGGCTCTACATCAAAAGATCAGTTTCAGCATAAGGCCAGAGAATGTGAAAGAACAAGCGAATTTGAAATCATGCCAGATTTTACAGTCTCAGCCACTGCCCCCCCCAATGCAGGGAGGAAATACATTAGCTTCCCATCTGTGGTCTTGCTCTCATATCATGTAAAAATACCCAAAGGGGACAGAGAGCAGGAGAAGAGATGGAGAAAGAAATAGAGAGTGGGAGTTAGGTCAGTGCTAGGGGTGGAGCTGGGGCTCGGTAATGATTTTGATCAGTCCCATGATTGGGATCACTTTGTATTGACACAAGCTTACCCTGAAATTATCATTCTTACTTTTATTTTGCTGTATTTATTTTTATTGAACCTTGTTTTATGGTACACACGAGTAGCTCTTTAGGTCTAGCAACGTCCTTGGTCATAATTGTAAGGCAACAGAGCAGTCAGCCTAGTCAACAGCTAAAAATGACATTTCTATTGCTCAATGTTTTGTGAAGAGTCTCCATGTACAACAGCCCCTCAAAATGTAGATACAATGTTTTAATATATTATATTATATTATATTATATTATTATCTCTTAATGGGAACACTTTAATTTTCAGTGTTGTTTTGGACCTTTTAGTGTGGTGTAACCGGAATCAGAATTAGAGATGCCAGTTGATTGCAAGTCGACATGTCTTCAAAGGGCTGTGTGTCTGCTGAGACCATGCAAGGGTATCCTCTTTCTGACCGGAGTTCAAAAGGCAAGGCTCAGTCTCCCACTTAAAGCTGGTTTGGTGTTTTGCATGCCGTCCACCTGCCTGCCGGACAGTGCCACTGTACATTTCCTGCCTGCTGGTGGCAGATTGGAGTTTAAGTTCTACACAATAAAACTTCTTCTTTCACAGATTCATGGCATTCATGATATTGGAAGGTCAGCAGGCTAGCTAACTAGCTTACCTAGCTATACCTAGTATGGCTATAGCTAGTACGGCTATAGTTAGTATGGCCAGTTTGAATGTGGAAGGTCAGCAAGGCTAACAAGCTAACCTAGATAACTTAGTATGCCTAGACTACTTTTTCAGTAAGTGACAAGAGCGCTAGGCTTCATAATATCAACTACCTCCTCTCTTACGCCTTGCCTTTCTCCCTGAGCTTCTAATGTTACTTAGCCATTAAAACTGTGGTTCTTTGGCTCCACCCACTGAGGTTTAACTCAACCAATTATTATTTCTGCCTCCAAGAAATGTTGAAGAACTAAAACTCCAACTTGCTTGATGCAGCCACTGTGCATTTCCTGGAGAGTGGTAGGTTGTACACACCATCAACCCTGGTTAAATTACATCCATGAAACATGCAGCATTCAGACCTACAATCCAATGGACTGCACTGTGTTGTATGTATCACATCTTATTTTGGTATATCACTAGTGCGGTTGTGTTTTTTGCATGACACCCATGCATGCATTGCCTACAAGCTATTTGTCATCATCATGCTCCATGGAAAATATTGCTCTTACTGACAGCTTTATGACTACTTCACACAGCATTTTGAGAATCATGGCCAAGAAAAAAAAATGATGGCAGTAAAAGCCTCTTATTGCCTATTAAGCCGTAGTGATGTTTAACTATACTGAGGTTCAGCATTTACCATTGCACTCTGATTCTGAGAACAAAAAATACTGCACAAATACTGCACACAATGTACAAAGGGTTGACATTTTTTTGTCTTTATTAACTTTTTGAAACAGATCTCAGTCTGTTCAAGTTGGTAAACTTTAGTAGTGGTAGGATGTTATTATTGCAACTTCCAAAAACTTCCAAAACTGCCTCATTATTCTCTGATTTTTGTAAATTTGTTTAAAAGCTCACTCCTGACTACAGACACGATTTAGATTAAAATGAAGGAGTGTTTCCTTACTGCTCTGTATATCATAAGAGAGTTTGTTTTAGCTGTCAGAGCTACACAGATCAGGTCGTATTTTAAATGTTCCATCTGAGTAAACAGATCTATCATGGCCTTGGCACTTTGTGGTCACTGTGTCCTGAAGGTATGACGGGTGTGCGCTGTTAGCTCACATTTTCTTGAACCAACGAGCACACGCACGTGCACGCATGCACACATACAGAGATGAGATGGTTTCTCCAACAAACTATTAGTTCATCCAACTCAATTAAAGTTATGTTGGATGAGTGTTTCAGTATACACAGACCACAGAAGACGTGACAAAGGAAACGGAGGTGAGCCAACACATACAGCCACACTCTTCCTTGTTATGCCACTACGCTTGTACATAGTGATTTACGTCAAGTGTTAAACCTTTTAAAAGAGCAGCACGATCACAACGAGAGTGAAAAGTAGGCTCATTAGTTTAACATTAACAGGTAGTTGACATGCTCCAATGAACTGGACCCTTGCAATGGTCTACTTTGGCATGTTTCTTGTAAGAGAGAGTTGTTCCCACATACTTTCTCTATGGCTGTTCCACTTTTACTGCAGTACAGTCACACACAGTTCTATGTTGTTCTCCCCTTGTTAGTTAACACTGTGTAATCTAGTTTTCTGTATATTGACTCACTGGATGTTGGCACTGGGTCTCAGCCCAGCTGTATACAATACAAGAAATGAGTTTATTGTTGTAGTAATTGGACATGCTTGGACAATATTTTAATTCATTACTTTGAAGAAAAGCAAAAAGAAAATTTACTGACAGCCATCCTCTATTGAATTAGCACAAGTCTTATTGGTCACATGTTTTGACTTTCAAACACGACGATGCTAATTCTTTAATGTCATACCACTGGTCCACATCCAGTTTCCTAAAATAACATTATGGCTTTCAGTCTGCAAACTTATGAAAGCGATATCAATTCAAACCGCCCACTGCCTCACCCATTCCTTGAAGAGTGAGAAGATTGAACATGAAAACACACATCAGCTCACGATTGCCTGTTCTTCCTCAAGACCCATTCCTGGTGTGTGATCATAGGCTCTGTATGTGTCTGGGAGAGCCGGTGGATTTTGTTTACTTTAGAGGAAAGTGAAATGCCGGGGTCGCCTTTATTAAAACTGACAGGCCCATTTGGAAGCAATCATCAAATGTGTCATGGAAAAACCGCTACGTCATGGTGCTAGGGACGTAAAGACTTTGCCAGCATCAATATTTTCATTCAAGGCTGGCAATGGCTGTCATTTTGACTAGGTCTCCATGTTTAAGTTCCTCTCTACAAGTCTGCAGATCATTCTTCCGAGAGTTTGCAAGATTGTGTCTGAGGAAAGAATAACTCACTCTCTCACACTCACACACACACACACACACACACACACACACACTCGCACAATCCGAAGTGTAACGTGATCGACTAAACAGGGACAAAAGAGAGGAAGAGTTTTATCAGTGCCACCTCCTCCAGATAGGAAGTTCAGGTAATTAGCCTCGCTCACCTCAATCGAGGGCCAATATCCTGTTTGCAGAGAGCACTGTTCTGACTCGCTGATCCCGAGGGCAGCACAGACAAGGCCTGGCTAATTCTAGGGGACCACCTTGGATGGTGTGATGTGCAAAGCATCTAATCTTTCTGCCTGGATAGTTTGCATCCACCCACCTAATACACTGTCACACTGATCAATGATTTAAGCTGTAAACATTCCTTCGCATTCCAGCTTATTCTCGAGTTGTCCATTCCACAGCAGAGACAAATCTAATCAAATGCATATTTACTCTCCACAGTGAAACAACTGTGCTATCACATATTACACACTCACACACAGACAAATCGCTTAATCACATGATCACACGGGTCAGCTCAGGAGTATGAGACTGCGTATTGTTACCCAGGTGGAAATGCTACTCTGGTGAGTAGTAGGCTACTAGCCTAAGCAGGGATAATCTGATTTGTTTCACTGACTGCAGCCCTCTGGCCTCCCCTCCCCTCACAGGATCAAACACCTCCCAACCATTAGGAGGTGTGAGGACACACACAGACAGATGATCCATTCACAGGTTCTCCCTGTGAAGCTTACCACTGCACTGCACATGCATGTTCGAGCGTAACACCCACACACAGTCCTGATCCATTCTTCTTTAATGACAGTGTTGACGAGTACAGGTAACCCTCTTAGCCGCTGCAGGCTGGCATCCAGGAATACACAGCAACACTTTAGGGCAAAAATAAATAACTAAAAATAAAACAACAAGAACCTGAAAGGCAATAGGACAAAAAAGAGGCACCCATAGCATCACCACATCAAATAAGCAGAGTATGAACCAATGGATACCACAACTTCTAAACCTGACCTATTCCATTTTCTCTTCAACTCCCAAATAGCAGCTGGACTCCCTTTGAACTGACCGCATTGAAGGGCTCACCCCGTCCACACTCAGATGTCAAAATACCCATCACCTCACAGAACCAGCTTCTTGAATAAATGTTGAAAATAACAAAGCGACCACCTTTACAGTGGAAAATAATATTTATCTGAGAGCAGATCGGCGATACCATCTGTAACACATTCTGTAAAAGCAGCTCTCATAAACACACCGTGTATACACTGAGACTTTTAAATAAGGCCGGAGACTGAGTGGCAGAGGTCCTCCCTATTGCTCTCTTACTCAACCCCCCCCAAAAACAGCAGTGGGTTTAGAGAAAGCGGTCTGGGCAGGATCAGCAATGCAGGGACACTCATCTTGTCTTCTTGTCCCTCCACACAGCACATCTTTCACTCAGACAGACGTGTAAATGACCAAGTCGCCATGTATCTTCATGCTTGCTCTTCTCTGGCTTCCCCGCTGACTCTGTGGCGTATAGTGCTTCTTCGTTCTTCGGTGTGTTGACTGTCCACAAAAGAACTCATTGTTGAAGCAACGCTGGCATGTCACTTTTACCCATAAGACATTGCCAGCGGACATAATTCTCTTTCATTTTTTTGAAAGAAGACAATGAAAATCAAAATAACTAGGAGTGAATTTAAAACTCGGCTGCGCTAAATCTTTTTAGGAGAGAGTGCACACCAGATTTTGGTAAAAGTAGGGGGAAGGGAATGCTCATTAAGCACATAATCCACCACATTCTTGTTAGGGCTCCGAGTCTGAATTCAGGCAAGCCTCAATGCCATGCGGTGTGATAGGAGGGGTTGCAAAAGGCTGAGGTAATTGGATTGGAATACAGCATTGAGTGTCAGACAACAAAAGATATCCATCTCTCTTGTGGCCGCTCAGCTCTTTTGTTGCTGGATGGAATTTATTTGGTCATTCACTCTACTCTTCCAAGCTCAGCACGGACAGAAGAACAGGAGCAGGCCACCGGGGCTGGCTCAGTCTGGTGGTCTAGTATGCAGGCCAGTGGAGTCACAGTGCCTGTGCGGCCTGCGGTAGGATGTGTGAATCATGGATCCCCAAAAGCCCAGGGGTCATTTGTGTGATCATTACCATAATCACATTAAGGCTGCTGGAGATTAGCACCATGGCCTCAGAGGAGAAACACTGCTGTCTCTGCTCCATGATGACTACAGACCATGCTTGGGGAACAACGAGCATGCTGTTTAGATACATGTTAGCTATATGACGGACAGGCAAACAGACAAGTGGAAGATGGACAAAGGAGACAAGAACATCTTGCTTACGTACAAGCCCTACCTACAGTGCAAAAGACATTAGAATCAAATTTAAGAAAGTAGAGTGATAACATATGGTATAACAAAAAAATATATATATATAAAGTGTATAAGTACAGGACAATGCCTAAAATGCCTTTACAAATTATGTACAGACACAACATGTTTCTGTCAGTGGTTGACGATAGAGAAACAGAATTTTTGTTTGACATTTTGGAGCTCAAATTCAAAGCGGTGCTGAATCTCATGGCCATGTCGGACATTTCCCCCCAGACAAAACTATCTGGTTAGTGTGATAGCTCTATCGTCTGGGATCATCTGCACACTGCCAGCAAGACATGCTCTCGCAGAGTCTCTTTTGATTGAGGTTAACCATCACCGCCCTCCCCCACTGCCGTCATCCCACCACAAGCATCACCTCTAGGCAGGTCATGGGGGCACGGCAGAGGGGATCCCATCACATCCCCCAAACAATCTCAGTGAGATCGCCTAGGCTCAATTTTAGCTAACCCATGAAGGGAAAAATGGTAGTCTCCCTAGGGTTAAAAAGTTCTCCAATTAACCCTAATTACCCGGAGAAAGAACATTTCAATGAGCTCTGCAACCTGAGACGTCTATGGGTTGAATGACTGAGGCGGGGAAGGAGGAAGCCATACCTTTCATCTTGAAGTTCAACCACAGGAAACATCACATCTGCATATTGGCAGCAGTGATTTAGGGGCAGCGGCCATGGCACTTACTGCCAACAAGTATCTGACACATAATAAATCAATAATACTTCTAAATATCAGGTAGAATGCATGTCTTTTTATAAACAACAAAAACAGGTATTTCAAGTCACATATTTCTAAATATTGGGCACAATCACTGTAGAAGCTACTGAGACATCTAGACCACAGATAAGATAAGGAATTCACTTCTTCAGAGAGAACACTGAACTAGACCTCTGTTACCAGTAAGGTTTCTCACTAAAAAAAAGTGCTAAAATGTAAGAGCTTTCTGCTTATCAGGTAGAAAGTCTACAATTAAGACTATATGTGACACCCTCATAAACCGCTATAAAATGTGATGGTGAAAGATTACATAGTTACTGATTGATATGGCCTTCTCTGCATTGCGAGAGTTCCCAACTGTGTCTCCTTGATTGTGACCCATTGAATGACCTGTGTAATTGGTCCACACAAATCACTAACCACAGGGGCAGAGGGGTTTCTTTTCTCTCATATGATTGTGTGTGTGTGTGTGTGTGTGTGTGTGTGTGTGTGTGTGGGATAGTAGGGATAGTCACTGATCCACTTCACCCATTACCTTCTTCCGGGGATACACCTGGGCGCAATTGCCCTCCGACACTAGAGGGCAGAAAAAGATATCAGGGGCAATAATATCTTTTAGCAATCAGTCACTCTTCTCTTTACCACTTCAATGAATTCAATGTTGAAGCTATACGTCTGGTCAGCAATCGCTGTATCCAGACTGGGGCCGTGTATCGGCCATAAATTATAGGTTGATTGCAAGTAATAGCCTTGGATTACAAACCATGAACATAAATTGAATGTAAAATGTGCCACACTCACAGACATAAAAGCTGCAGGGCTGCCACCCTGGGGCACTGTTGTGTACACAGCTGATATCATCATGTTGTTTGTTTTCATATTCACAATTTCATTCAATTTACTGACTTTTTTTTGACCAGGAAAGAATGTTGAAAATATGCAGGTATTTAAAATGTGTTGGTCTTGGAATTTCATGTTCATTTTTCAATCTTGCATTACCTTATAAAATATATCTAACATACCATGCATTCATTGAAATGCCCTTGACTCAGCTGCTGGCCTTGACGCAAGCTCATTTTGCAATACAGATGATTTATTGTGTTGCGTGGCAGGGATGCAGAGGAGGGTAAACCCAGCTAAACTCAGTTTACCCACCTTTTTAAGCTGATATGAATCTTCATGAAGTAAATATACAGTATAAATCGTAGTAAGTAGTATTGCACTGATGTATGATACACAAATATACATTAATAAATGCTTTTCTGGGAATATAATTGATTTTGTGGTTATGATAAGCACCGATTGTCAGTCATAGATCAACCGCCTCCTTGTGTTCCACTACATCACTGCCTAATAATCATAATAAGCAATGTTGAGTTTATTATTATAGTGCGCCTGTAGCAGAGGGGCGGGGTTGCTCCTCCTCAGCTCATGCATATGGAGGCCCTGGGCTCCGCGGCCACGCCCTCCTGTTGAACTTGTGCAGCCAGTTCGACTCCGGACCAGCAGTCAGCAGTGGGCTCGGCTGCCGCATGGCTACTGTGTAAGGCTTTCTTCTTTCACAAGTGGAAACTGTCGGATAATAATATCAAGAAGAGCAAACGCCTCGTGAGCTCGAGGAAGTACTAGGAAGAGGTCTTCTATGAATTGGAAACCTGTGCTGTGTTGATAGAAGCGCTGTTTCCCACTCGTGCATGTTTAAATCAGAGGAGTACATTCGTGCCGTGGGTCGGCCAGACGACTAATACCGAACGAGTGGCAACAGCAGCGCGGAGGCATGATTTTGAGACGGGGCTCAGTCGTTGCTGCCTTTTTACTCTGCTTTCTTGTGAAGGTATGTGGATTACTTAAGGGAAAACAATGGAGTAAAGTCAATCAATGCAGCTGCGTGGATGCACTTTCCTCGCATGTCTTATTTAGCCTTGTACGCACGGCCATGCTAGCGGTACATGTAACCATGCCTCACATGCAAAAGTGCGTGGGGCTCCACAGTTAGCCCGCTGCAAGTGCAAATAATGTTAACCCACGGCAAAGCAGTCGGTTTAGAGTTTGGTCTAGGCTTTTTGTGATGTCTTTTTCCTCAAAAATATTAACGTAAAGTCAAGGTTTTCCATTGCATTCACTGTTCTGTCTTCAACAGGTGTCAGAGGGATCGGGACAATTCGAGTTGCAAATCTTATCGATGCACAATGTGAACGGGGAGTTGCTGAGCGGCCTGTGTTGTGATGGCTCTCGGAACACGGCGGATAGAAAATGCACAAGGGATGAGTGTGATACCTTTTTTAAAGTTTGCCTGAAGGAATACCAGTCGAGAGTATCTGCTGCAGGGCCCTGCAGCTTCGGAACGGGATCTACGCCTGTCCTTGGAGGGAATACATTTTCTTTCAAGAGCACTGTCAGGAATGAGAGATCCAGGATAGTTTTGCCCTTCAGTTTTGCCTGGCCGGTAAGTTGGACACTGAAAAACATTCTGCTTACCTGCTTTCCGACGCACTTCTCCAAAAAGCTTGGGAAAATGTCGGCTCGCAGGGCAATTCTGCGCAATTGCTGTCCGTCAGTCATTTCCCTCAAAAGGAAAAAAACAAACAAACTAAGAATGAATCTTTCTTTTGATAGTCAACCCTCCATGAATTGTCCTTTGAGGAAAGACCCCCTGGTCGCCTCATTATCTGGGCCAATTAACCAGGTGCAGGTATTTTCTCCTCCATCAGGCCCAGTCCTTTCTGTCTGGGTCTAATATTAGGAAATAAATTGAAAATAAATAATAATCATATATATATATTCAATTTTGCGTAATAGCTCATCATAAAACCACAGCTGATTTGCATTCATAATTTGGCTAAAGGTCACAACCAGTGACGTTGTGGAAATTAAAAATGTGGGAAAAAACCTTCAGTCAGTTATATTTTCAGAAACGTATTAATTTATGCTTTTTCCCACAAAGACCCTGTTTTCACATGACTTACATCAGCTGGATACTACTTTCTATGATACATACTGTATATTACCTGGAAAAAAAAACAGTGAGTAAACTCTATTCTTCAGATTAGGAGTTTGGTAAAGTGAATTTAGTTGGATTTACTCTCCTCTACCACCCTGGCAACTGGTCACAAGGTTACAAAGTACAGTAACTCAAGCCTCCAAGTGAAAGCCCACTTTCTGTCCTCCCCGAGTGTTGGCTCTTCTTCATAGAGTAAATAAATGGAGTTGACAGGCCTATGGGAGTGTTGTAGGTCTGTGAGAGATGATTTGCCATGCTGGAGCAGATTTAGAAGTAATGAAAAAGTGGAACTCTGCTCAGACTGAGTGGCCCCATAGCTTGGCCCACAAAGTTCTCCTCCGTGCCTGATGGGTGAAAGGCACAGTCTATTGGTATGCATGTGTCCAATTACATAAAGGCTATTTTTATCCCAATCTGGATGGAAGTTCTTGTCATGATTTCAAGTCTTGTGTGCATTGATAATCTCGAGCAGCCCAAAGAAGTGGAAA
>CABFOQ010021625.1:0-14160 GCA_900660455.1 Gephyroberyx darwinii | reverse complement strand
GATTGTCGGGTCTCAGCCCACGTTATAGACGGGGTGAGGACCTAGGTGGGGCCCACACTACAGGTGGGCGTGGACTAAAGTTCTTTCAGTGCTGCGCATGTGCGCAAGGGATAAACCCACTAGCAATAGCCTTAGAGGGCTGCGCCTATACTCATAGAATCTGGAGTTACAGTACATAACTAACATTCTCTGTCTATAGTACCACTACGACAGAATGTGTGGAGCGACTGTGTTGCCTAGCAACCTAAAACTTCTCACCAAGCTCTGGTACATTGTATCCAGTATTGTATTTTATTGCATTCAAGTTATATTTATTGACATCTGAAGCCAAAGCAGACAGCCAAAATTACTCTTGAAACCTCTTTTCATGACAAGAGGCCAACGAGGTATTTTGTTCTACTTATATAATGTCTTTTGGTTTCATGTTCGCCCTAACCGTCATTTGTATTTGTATTTTCATTTGTTTCATCCTATATACTGTATAATTTATTGATGTATTTTGTATTATGTGCATTCACAATTAGTTCTCACGGCATGACTAAGGTGTGGATGCATTAAAGAACGCCTGTTTCAAAGAACCGACCTGCATCTGTGTTGTCTGTGTTGTCGTGCCATGCTTTACTTTTATCAGTTCTTGTGACTCCGCTGCTTATGCTTCTGAAAACTCTGTTGTTTTTTTCACACTTAAATTTCGGACTCCGCAAAGTTCCTCTTTTCCCCTCTTTTTTCCATGGTTTACTTGCACATGACCCTTCAGTCTGCACACCTTTTACGGTGTTGAACAGGGCGTTTACCTCAACAGGCACGTGCATCCAATTTACAAACGATTGGCATTCATCTTATACACGAGGTATGCACACATTGAGGTTTTCTGCATGTTTCATGAATTCCACATTTGTATTTTCGTACGCACATGAATACAAAAAACTTAAGGAAAGTTTTGTGAATGAGGCCCAGTGAGTCTAATAGAGAACAACATAATGACATCTCACAATAGAACATTACATTACAGTCATTTAGCAGACGCTAAATGACCAACATAGAAAGGTACTTAACACAATGTGGGGAACGAACCTACTACCCTGAGACTGAGAGTCTCATGCTCTATCAACTGAGCTGTCCAGGCCAGGACAAACAACAACAACAACATAGAATGGGGAGCAGAGATTGGGGTCTTGATTAAAAAAATACTAGCAGACCATGTGGCTGTACCTACAGCTGAATTGGTGGCAGTAGGTTTAACACTACAGTGGGTGGAAGAGAGGCAACCGGGTTAAGTGTTGATGTGTTCAGATTCAGTTAGAAAAATCAACATCCCATAGCAGACAAGACATACTGTATGAGGTTTTGCATTCTCTCACTCGGATAGTACAAATGGGAATACAAGTCAAATTCAATGGGTGCCAGCACACGCAGGGGTGGAGGGGAATGAATTAGTAGATGCCTTGACAAGGAAAGCCTTGCAACAGGACAGAGTTGAGGTTGAGGTGCTGATAAGTAAAACTGAAGCCAAATCTGTTATTTGGAAAGTGATGATGGAGAAATGGCAGGATAGATGGAAGGATGAGGAGATGGGAGTTGGGAGGTTCACGGCAAGGAGTAGATGGGAAGAGACCATACATACCAGATTACGGATATGGCATAGTGGACTTAACAAGACACTTTATTTTTGAGAAACATGACACAGGGATGTGTGATTTCTGCCAAGAGATGGAGATGGTAGAGCATGTGGTAATGCAATGAGAGAGAAATTAAAAGAGGATTTGAGGGAAAAGCGAGTCAACAAGGTAAGTGTTAAAATTGTATTACAGGGATCGCAAGGAATTTCAGGTGCTGTTTGTAGTTTTTTTTCAAGAGAAACTGCGCTTGATCGCAGGATTTCGGTTTCAGGACCTCTGGTTTAGTAGGTGGCGATAATGCACCTTTAACGTTGATTGCCAACCGCCGATAAAAACCAATGAATAGGGAATAAACGACATGGTGCTTTTATTTTGAAACGGGAAGCGATGTTACGGTTATCGACCTCTAGCTTGACGCTGCTGTAGCTCGTAGTGTGTTGGTCTTTTAACCTAACCTAGATAAGTCTGCTAAAATACCCGAGAAGACGACGTTAGTGTAGATAATCTTCTTTAATAAAGAATCTTTATCAGGTCTGACTGACGAAGTCGAGTCTTCGGGAAGGTAAGTTAGCTGCTCTGCTAGCACCAGCAAGCTAGCTAGCCTTACGCTTTCGACAAACACATCTAATTTAGTTCGATTTGGTTGCTCCCATATAACCCGCGCATGTATTGACTGATGCTAACAGAATTAGCCCTTCTCTATCCTACTTAAGATAGCTATTGCTTGTCATAAATTATTCCAGGCTAACCTAGCTGTCAGTATATCTGCTGATGCTGATGATGTATGTTGTCAGGTAGCTAGGCACTGACTACAAGATGCTTCACTACACCTGAGTTGTGGAAAGAAAATATTCCCTTCATTTGTAGCCTATATGCAACATTAGTCATTTAACTACACTGAAGATGTTTGATATTTTCAGAAAAGCATTTTTTTTTCTTAAACTGATTCAACGTATATGAGGATTGGGTGTTTACTTACCATGCTGTGTATTAGACATGTTTGTCATGAAGATAAATGTCAGTCTAAAAGGATTGTAAACACAATTCTGCATAAATAATAAGTGGGGCTGGGTTTACCCTCTACTACATCCCTGTTGTGGATGGATGTTCGATTCAAATACAATGAGTAGTTTTAGACTGGGGAGGAAGAAATTACTTGGGCAATAAGTATTTGCAACTGCAGTAGAACATGCTGCTTTGATTGGAAGGTAGGGTCATAACGGTGAAAAAGCTAAGCTAATTTTTAGCCTCATACAATGGGGATATGATTTTTTACCCTTTGGTAGTTTTATGAACTCACTGCTGAAGATGTAATTTATAACACACCTTTGATAGTATACATATCATGGAATCTGGAATATCATGGAATTGTTAGAGGTGTATTCAAGACAGGGAAAGTCAGGGAGTTGATAAATGCTCAGATGAAGTCATGGAATTTTACAAATGGGTCAGGATATTACAGGAATATAGCAGAATGGATATTCCAACTTGTTCCGCACATTAATTGTATTAGATGGTGGTTTTCAGTCTAACTGTAGTGGAAACCCCTGTAGAAAAATGTCATTAACAAACCAAGGTCATGGAAGCACTCTGATTTAGTTATGGAAAGTCATGGAATTTTACATCAGGGCCATGGTGGGACCTCTGAGTATGGTTACATTTAAAGCATCACTACAAATTGCAGCTTTAATGTCCTTTGTCTTTTCAGGCCACTGGTTAAGACTGCCTTTGATTTGTCCCCTATATCAAGAAAACTAAACTGGCTGAAATGGATGAACAAAGTGTTGAGGTATGTATCAGACACTGTAGACCAGTGGTACTCAAATCTGTTCCTCAGGGCCCGGAGTACTGCTGGTTTTTTATCCTACTAGGTACTTAATTACATGCACCCGGTGTCCCAGGTCTAAATCAGTACCTGATTAGTCAGCTATAATGGAAACTACCTAGCAGAATAGAAAACCAGCAGTACTCTGGACCCATTTAAGGACCACTGCTGTAGAACATGCAGCTAATAATCGCCCTATCTTCTTACTACCAGGTACTAATGTCAGGACAAGAGATGAGTCGGTCATTAGCTGATGGCTTTACAATGCTTCATCTATTCAGAAGTCAGTCAGTTTTGCCAGTTGATCTTAAGCTGGATGATGGAGCTTCATAGACCTCTGTGCCTGGTATAGAGGCTTTGCAGCTGCTCTAGCTGTTAGTTGTATGAGATGTATGAGATGTATCCCAGTCAAATAGAGCACAGAAATTAACAATGTCTATTCACTTCTGTTGAGACGACCAAGTGGTACGTGTAGAAACACAACAGTTCACAGCCATTGTTGTTAAGACCTGAGGATCTCTAATATGGCTTCCAGAGGGTATGTTACATCATCTGAAAGCCCTTCGTTGGCCATATGGCTCTTGGATGAGATTGTGGGGTATATGTATGTTTCAAATGTAGCTCACTCGACTAGGCAGCCATTAACACTAGCTGGTGGAATCTTAATGAAAACGAGCCTCAATTCCTGACATTCTCTGTTTGTGTATTTATATAGGAGAGATTGTCAGATCAAACTACATGCCAAAATCTTGGCTGGGGTTTTTCAGCATTCATACTTTGTAGAAAACAAGTTGTGTTTTTTTTTCAATTTGTTAGGGTCCTCAATACATCCATTCCACCCAGCAGAACCTACTTAGATAAAAGTTATAAAAGTGGTTAGGCTAGCCTGGTTCTCTTGAGCTCATTTTACCATATTATGTCAGATTCCATTCATTCATCCAATTACTGTTCATTCCAAAAAAGTCCATCCAAAAAGCACTTACACTGGGGTTTTGTTTTTTGGGATATTGGAGCAATGTTAGTGGAAGCCTATGGGACTAAATACATTTATATATATTTATATATATTTGTGTTCCAATGTTGTGAACCAGTTGAGGAGCTGTTTGGAAGGTGCTGCATGTGAAACATGCATTGTAGCCCCATTGACATCCACTAGCATTGCTGAAAAGGCTAAAAAGTTTTGCTACCAAAGTCTCTAAAACCAAAAGGCTGGTGCAAGTGCTTCTTGAATGGACTGAAGTTACTCCTAGTTTGTCAGAAATCACAAAGGCTTTTTAAAAAACCTCATCTTTTAAAAGGAGAAATGTAAGTAGCCCCGATTGCTCAGTCAATTCTAATACATTGCTTCGTATTATGAATTCCTTTGGTTCAGTCAGTAACATGGCATCATTTTCCAGAGTCCTTAAAAATGTAAGGCCTTAAAATTGTTAAATCCTTTAAAAACAGTAATAGTTTGGTAAAGTTGGACCTTGGCTATGTTCATTCGGAAATAGTCTGTTGTTGCCAGCTTTTTGTTTCTTTATTTTAGTTGTTAAATTGGTCTTAAATCCAATGCCAGGTACAATTTTAAAAAGTCTTACTTTTAGTCTTACTTTGTGAAACCTGCAGATGATTTTCTGTTGTCTCTTTAAGCTGAACCATTGTCATCTTTTCTCTATCCCTCTCCAGAGTATTGCAGAGGTGTTTCGCTGCTTCATCTGCATGGAGAAGCTGAGGGATGCTCGCCTCTGCCCACACTGCTCCAAACTCTGCTGCTTCAGTTGCATACGAGTAAGACTAGTCAACACATCTCTACTCTGTTTTGGGGGCACATCTATAATCAAGGACTACAAAATATCTTTACTACTCCGAAAATTCTGTTATTAGCTGCTCTGGCTACTTGTTTCTTTTTTAGAGTTAGTCTAGGCCAGAAATAGGCTAACGGCTCAGTTCAATGTCCTGATCATTTTCAGAATTGGAGCCATTGCAAAAATGCTAATGGTCAGTTGTGGCAGTCATTTTTCTCTACACCATTGCTGGCAAATAGATGGATGCTATCCTTAGAACTACTGTGTTCCTTGACCATGAAAACATACACTCAGTGGCCATGTTATTAGGTACACTTAATTGTTTACATTTACGCAAACTCATCCAGACAGTTACGTGACTTGATATGTATGCAGACGGGTGGACAGGTTCAATTATTGTTTGACTTAATGTTACAATGGGCAAATGGGTGGTGATTCAATTGACTTCAAAAGTGTTATGATAGTTGGTGCCAGATGCACTTGTCCCATCATCTTCGGAACTTCCAACTTCCTAGGATTTTCTGTACTATAGTGTCTAGAGTTGACCAAGAATGGTACGATGAACAAAACAGTCAACTGCAGTCCTGCTTGAGGATGCAGGTCAATAGAGAAGAATGGCAAGAGTTCAAGCTAATTGCAAATACCATCTCAGTACAACAGTGATGTGCAGAAGGGCATCTCAGAACCACAACTGGTCCAACCTTAAAGCAGATGGGCAACAGCAGTGGAAGACAATGACAAGATGATAAATGATACGGTGGACACTTAATCACCAAATCTGGATGATTTAGGAATGGAAAAACACTGCCACAGTGGGCTATTACACTGCAGATCAGGTTTACTCGTCATCAATTCCTAAGCATAAAACATCCATTCTAAGGTCAATCTTGTTGGGGGGCCAGTGGTCGCTTACCACACTGAAAGGTTGAGTGTCAGTCAGCCAGGGGAGAGGACCATTGCTGGTCTCTGCTAGGGAGAGACTGACTGGCATAAATAGGCAGGAAAGCTGCAAGCTGCTTTTTTTTTCTGAGAATGTAGTTTACTCAAATGGCCTATACAGTCCCTAGATCTCAACCCAATAGACCTTTGGGAGAAGGTAGAACCGGATGTTCACAGCATGATTGTGCTGCTGAAAAATCTGCACGAATGTGTGGTGCTATGGAGTCAGTGTGGACCTAGATCCCTGTGGAATGTTTCCAGCACCTCGTTGCATCCAGGCCTTGAAAGTAGGGATGTCCCGATCTGATCTCAAAAATCGGTATCAGGGCCGATCAAGGCATTTTTTAACTGATCGGTATCGGCTTTATTGAGCTCGAATCTAAGCCTGATCCTTTGTTTTACTTCAGCTGTCACTCAATTGTCAGCACAATTTGTAGCAGGACACTGTAGCAGGATACTTTTAAAAAGAGAGAAATGTCCTTGAGACAGCGACAAGGCCAAAAAGATTACAGAGAGGGTAATCGAATTCATCACTTTGGATGACCAGCCCATCGCTGTGGTAGAGAATACAGGTTTTTGCCGTCTTTTGGAGCCACGGTACGCCCTACCCTCTCGACACTACATTTCAGACGTTACCCTACCGGAGCTTTACAACAAGGTTTGTGACCACCTACGAGGTCTTTTATTAGATGCGACTGCTATTGGCTTTACCACAGACATTTGGAGTTCTGATGTTTGCCCGATTATCATTGCTTAGCCTCACTGCACACTGGATTGACTCCACTTTTGATTTAAAGCGTGCAGTATTGCATGCTCATCAGTTTCGTGAGTCTCATACAAGTATAAAATACAAAATACAAGTATCGGATCGGGACTCTGTATCGGCAGATACTCAATATTAAATGACTTGGATCGGGGGCAAAAAAACTTGATCGGGACATCCCTACTTGAAAGATTCAGACTGTTCTTGAGGCAAAAGGGTGTCCTATCTAATACAAGCTAGATGTACCTAATAAAGTGGCCACTGAGTGTAAATTTACCAATAGATTCAAAAAAGCTTAACAGTCGAACAGCTTTTCTATTACACATATTTTACAGGTACATGTAGACATTTTTTTCAATCCTATCATGCTCAGTTTAACAGATATACAAGAAAATCAATTTGCTGGCAATGACAACATATTTCAGTCATGACTAATTAAGTGACTTTTTTGGAAATTCTTGCTGTACTGTATTTTAGTGAAATGGTCAGTACACACGTTCAATGCAAATTCTGCGATCATTAAAGTGAATGCTTCCGTTTGACAGCGGTGGCTGACGGAGCAGAGAGCCCAGTGCCCACACTGTCGGTAAGACCATCTTCTATTACCACTGCACTAACTTAGGCTAATACCAAACTGGTATTAAGGCTTAAACAAATTCTTGATTACTTGATTCCAAGTTCCAAGGCTAGTTTTCACAGTGCTGCCTTCCTTTACTTCTTTTAATTAAAAGGCCAGTATGTAAGATATTAATGGTATTAAAAGTTAATTTAACCTTCAACTCCTATCAGGTTTTCAATAGTTGTATAGCAGCATTATAAACTACTACTGGCTACTCAAACATCTGCTGAATGTTCTGGACGTCCCACCATAATAAACTTTTATGAACTCTGTATATGCTGCTTGCCCAAACTCGGCATCTATTGCACGCCCAACCGTCCTGGTAGGGGGATCCCTCTCTGATCCCTCTCCCGAGGTTTCTTCCATTTTTCCTAAAAGGTTTTGTGGGAGTTTTTCCTTGTCCTCTGTGAGGGTCTAAGGTTGGGGGATGTCGTGTACTAACCATTTATTGTTTCACATGTTGGGCACTGTGAAGCCCTTAGAGACAACAGTGATTAAGGGCTATACAAATAAATGTGATTTGATTTGTTACACTAGCTTAAAGCGGACTAAAGAGCTAAGATGATCACCACTCACACTCCTTGATCCTTGATATAAATGCCATTAAAGGGGTGTTGCTATCATTGTCTTTTATTGACTTCTATTGGAGACAACGGAATTCTAACATCTGGAACAGCTTAATTTACATAAATAATAGTCATATTTTCACAATGTAGAGGAATTAGCTAATTAGAGCAGAGATCAAACGGAAACATCTAGAGGTAATAAATCACCATGCCAAAATACTGGAATAATAATACTACTTTGTCTTTTGCTGTTTGGCTTTAGGACAAGGCTTTTTAGCCTTTTTAGCTGAAATGTGTTTTGGTTCCAAAACAGAGTACAGGTTTTGAAAGCCAGAAATCTCACCTGGCCAAGTATTTGTTGAGTCTTTGGTGATGATCAATAACCCTGTCAACCCCTGCAGATAAATTATGTTCATTTTGTGCTATGGTTCGCATTTTTGTAGTGTTTTTGAAAATCCTTTCTATAGCTGCTTTTTGTTTAATGGTGTGTGTGTGTGTAGCGCTCCCCTCCAGCTCAGGGAGCTGGTGAACTGTCGCTGGGCTGAAGAAGTCACTCAGCAGCTGGACACCCTGCAGCTCTGCAGCCTCTCCAAGCACGAGGACAATGACAAGGACAAGTGAGGACCTCTTTCTCCTGCTGCTCCTCCTGCTTCTCCTTGTCCTCTCTGTCCTCCTCCTCCTCCTCATTTGTCATCCACCTCCTCTTGCTAGTCTGTCGTTGTCATAGTCCTCCTCCCCCCACCCCCTCTCTACCTCTTCCTCCTGTTCCACCGGCTCCTCCTTCTTCTCCCTCTCGTCCTCATCTGTCCTCCTCTGCATTTGTCCTCCATTTCCTCTTTGTCTGTCATTGTTGTTCTCCTCCTCTTCCTCATCTCTGCCTGTTATTCTCCTCAGTCCTAGAAGCACTCTCTATGTCAACCTGTATGCTTTAAATAGCCTTGCCTGACTCTGCTGTAGGGAAATGCAACCACTGATAGTTTGCCCTTTCTGAGCTCAGTTGCAATATTTCTAGCACAGCACATTTCTACCTTAGGGCTTGTGTGTGAGGTGCGTTGTTTTTTTGTTTGTTTTTTGCCCAAAATTTAATTGGGAACAAATCATACAAAAAATGTGTTGATCTGAGACTCACAGTTCCAGGTGTATGCGCGTCCTGAAAAAGTCTGGAAATGCCTTCAATTATATTGGCTAAATTCAAGGTCTTAAATGCAACACACACATCAAATACAAAATTGTATAACACAACTCCCCTGTGCTATGCAACTGGCTGAAACATAAAATAACAGGCCACACATCCGATTTAGAGAAATCCTGGGATCTTTAGATCATGTTGTGTCTGTTAGTTCACAGAGAAACTCCTTGAGTAAAGGGGACAAAGGAATTACAGTATTAAAACCGATTTTACATTATCAAACTTTTGTTTTGGAAATTATTTTGATCTTTGGAAAAGGTAACAGCTCTAGTTACTAGTCTTTTTATTATATTGCAGGCTTTCTGAATATTGGGGTGTGGAGCATACACTGCAAACACTACCTCCCCACTGCTTATCTTTTGATTTACTGAATTGAAAACATTTTTCCACCCTCAGATTTATTCCCTGAGCTTTTAACAGAAGGAATACCAGTATAGAGCATTTGCTTTATATGTATTTAGAAGTGAAAAGATAGGTTTCCATTTGTAAACTTTGTCGACATTGAAGTAAAACAGGCCTATGATTTAAGTTATGATAAGCTAAGAAAGTTTCCAAAAATGTCCTTTTCCTTTCTCAACTGTATCTGAAGTATCATGTCATTATTTTTTCCTCCACAGATGTGAAAACCACCATGAGAAGCTGAGTGTTTTCTGCTGGACCTGTAAGAAGTGCATCTGCCATCAGTGTGCTCTGTGGGGCGGCATGGTAACTTTTCACATATTTTCTTTTTAGAGTTTGCATGTTAGAGTAATCAAAGGTTTCCTGCACTGACTCCAGGACTTGTGATGTAAGGCCATTGATGTAGAAAAGTTCTTGAGTCTGAGGTTCGTCGTAGTTCAATATATATTTATTCAAAAAGGGATCTCGAGAGGAAGAAGTGTACACCACACATAGGCAACATACATTTCTTCAAAGAATCAAGGGTTTGCACTGGTCTTTAAGCACCATTCAAGGACGTGACAGAATGTGCAGACATAGGAACAGGTGACACAAAAAGAGATAGAAGGACCGTGAAAACACCACATGTGTTGTCCTTGTTGAGAACATCCATAGTCTAAACAGGGCCACGGTGACATGGGCCTCTGGGAAGGTGAAGTTATGGCCCAAAGGTTACAGAGAGGAGAACATTCTACTCACACAGCATGAAACAGTATATTCACAAGAGAAAGTCAGTACATTTGTAGTCCATATATGCACGTGTGGATGTGTAGGTTCAATTTTCCACGACAGCCATGCAAAGAGAGTTGCCACTCAGTCATAGCCTAGAAGCAGTAATACTTATTTTGATGCCTTACAAAACCAGTATAGTGACAAAATGTCTTCATAAAGCTAACAAGAATGGAAGCAGATTGGTTTATATTTATAGGAAAGACAGAACACACAGGTGGACCCAAATGAAAAATCCCATTATCCTACATTTCAATTGTTTGTTGTTGTGGTCATGTCGTCAATCTGACTGGGAACCATTTTTTGTCTGAATAATGTAATAACACTCTGAAGTCACAAGGAAACCTTTTAATGGTGTCTTGCTTGCATAATTCAACACATCTCTGTCAGAAACGGGATGTGGGAGCAGGACATAACATGGGGAGGGACTGTTGAAAAGTGCAAAAATGTCACATCTTAGATTAAAAATTCATAAATTCTAGCCACCAGGACATCGCTTACCATGTCGCCAATCTTGTTACTTTGAATGTTGGCAGGTTTTAAATGATGGGAGAGGCAGAGGGGTGTTGTTCAAAAATCTGTAATGGTATTATTAGTTTGAATTTATATGTACACGTGTAGTAGTAGTACAGGCGTACAAACACTGTTTTCCAGGAAGTAAAAGTAGTGGGATTTTTATATAAAAATAGGATACATTTTTTGATTTCATTGTGACTAAATGTCTTTCACATGAAGTAAGAAAAAATTAAAAAATTAAATTAAATTTTTGGACTAAATGTTACACTGTTCTACAAAGTGGTAGTGTCTAAACTAATTTCTCCGCTGCCTGGATGTTAACTAACATTACTTTAATATTATGCCCAAGTCACTTAATGATGAGTTACATTGTATACGTGTGTAAGTTTTATATTAAAACTCTAACTCTGCTCTTGATTCTGTTGAATGTTTCACACAGTACCTTCAATGAAAAGTGTACGTTAATTATTGTGGCCTATAAAAATGGTTCTTGGCAGGTAGGGCTGGGCAATTAACCGAAAATGTATTGAAACCGACATTTAGAACCTCTCACTGACTTAATCTTGCCCATGTCGGTTAATTCGGTTAATACTTTCCCCAATGCGTGTGTTCATGAACTGCCCCCTTAAAAAAAAAAAAAATACTACGTCGTGTTCAGTCACGTGCCTCCACCCCGTCCAACTAACGCCGGGATCAGACCGGTTTTGACCGTTCAGACCGGCCGTGCCGCGGCCGGCTCCCGCTCTGCAGCGATAGTTTATTTTGGTGTATTTTTTCCGCGAGCCGCGAGCGAACGTGTCATGCAGTTGGACACAGGAATTTCAAAATAAAACAAATTTCAAAATAAAACGTATAAAATAAATTATCGTTCATTAATTGTTATCAAGGTAAATGTTTGAAATAATTGTGATATTGATTTTAAGTCATATTGCCCACCCTTATTGGCAGGTAACTTTGTTTTAGTTTACCAGCTGTTGGCAGGTAAGCCAAAAATTTCATTTCAGATACTGCTTCCACCCAATGCATGCTGGGATAGTCTCCCAAATGAGTGAAAGTGATAAACTTTCAAGTAGAGAAAATCAATAAATGAAAATCACCTCCGTCTTATGCAGTGCATTTTCCTCTCCACTGTGTCCAGCATGGCGGCCATACCTTCAAGCCTCTGGTGGAGATCTACGAGCAGCATGTGACCAAGGTGAACGAGGAGGTGGCCAAGCTCCGCCGCCGTCTAATGGAGCTCATCAGCCTAGTGCAGGAAGTGGTGAGGACTGGTTCCTGGTTTACATTTTATTGCCATAGTTAATATTGTGACTTTTAAGGATAAGCTCCCCTTATACAGGGCACTTGCAGGCCCTGAAAATATGTAAAGCAAATCAGGAGCCTAAGTGTGAATGTGGATGCGATTGTCTATCTGTGTTAGATGAACTGGGTGTCCAGCATGTTTCCCTGCCTTCTGCCCAATGAATGCTCGGATAGGCTCCAGCCTCTTGTTACCGAATAGGTAGTATGGGTGAATATGATGAAGGAGGTTGGTCAATACTCACAATGTCCACTAGGTGGCGTTATGGTATTGGTATTTGTTTTAAAATGTAATGTTTCTGGTTGGCGAATAGAGTCACTGCTTTTTTGTTAACAGTAAATTATCCTACTCAATTGCTGGTTAGCTGACATTTGTCTCTCTGCTGTTGGTGGGTCAGGAAAGGAATGTGGAGGCGGTGAGGGGAGCGAAGGATGAGCGAGTCCGAGAGATCAGAAACGCTGTAGAGATGATGATTGCTCGCCTGGACAACCAGCTCAAGAACAAACTCATCACCCTCATGGGTACGGTGCCTGGATTCATTACTATCACTACTGACCAGGGTGTCTGCAGGCCCTCTTAATGTGTCTTAAATCATATTATAACAGTAGTTTTCAACAGTAGCCAGTAGCCAAAGAGTCTGCAGAGCTGCTATCAAATCCAAGAATGCCAAGTCAATTCTTTTGTCCTTGTGGAGAGTGATGTTCCCAAGTTGTCTTGGAGAAAACAAACTTCCTAAGAAAGAGTTCACAGTTTGAGATGGGCTGTGTGCTTGACGTCACACTATCAATTATGACACACAACTGTTTATTTCCCAGCTGCTTCATTTGTCTCTGTACTATAGACTGTAGAACTGTTTGGACATGAGTTGTTCTCGCAGTAAATCTTGGGGCTTCCCCTTTGTTCTCATTGGCTAAGTCAGCCATCCAATGCATCCTCGGTTGGCAAGTAAACTTCCGAGATCTTTATCCTCACATTCTTTTGTTTTGGACTTATATGTTGGACACAAGAATGCATTTTGAGAAAGACCCCAGGTTTTGATTCCAACCAAACACTACAGCTGATTTAACTGATTTAGTTCTTTGTCTCTGGTTGGAAGTATGTTAATCTGTGAAATCAGGTGCTGCAGTGATTAGTTGGAATCAAAACCTGGTACTTTATTGTGACTTTGTAAGATGTAATACAGTCAAATAAAAACGTAAGTCTTGAATTCAATTTTTGAGGACTGATATATTACGATATATTCTGATAGGCCTTCAGTTGGTTTCACTTTCATATTCATCTCAATTGCAAAATTGGTCATTTTTAATCCTAACTGGCATTAAAAAGTTCCTATAAAATGTGAAACTTGCTCAAGCCCTGCTGAAGTCATACCAGCGAGAGGCACTGTAAAAGGTAGACCTAAACAATCTCTACTGACCCTCGCTCTCATTGATGCATGCCCTCGGCACACACACGCTCACTTTGCACCCCCTACCTGCACGTGCACATTAACCTACATCAGGGATGACATTTAATACGTTTAAGTACATTTAAAATGGTAAAGATGTTCCTTCTCACTAGGCCAGAAGACGTCCCTGACCCAGGAGACGGAGCTGCTGGAGTCTCTTCTGCAGGAGGTGGAGCATCAGGTTGGTAGTTCACAATATTCAGCTCCATATGGAATTAGTTAAAGATTGACCCAAACTCTCTGTAGCAACTTGCTACATTACTGGGTCCGTGACAGACAGAGACACACATGAGGCCGGGGAGAGTTTACAGGCCAGCAGTTTTCAATCACCACTATAAAGCCGACCCGGGTTAGACGGCAGTTGTTCTCCGGCGCCGTCTCCAGCCGCTGACGCCCCTCCCTTAGTCCCGATGGGCCAGCCGC
>CABFOQ010021624.1:0-28978 GCA_900660455.1 Gephyroberyx darwinii | reverse complement strand
CAGGGCCAACGGAGAAGTGACAAACAACAGTCTCCTCCTGGTCTTTTCTGTACCTGATGAAAAGGTTAAAGGATCTGTCCCGTGAATGAGATGCTAAGCTTTGGTCTTTGTGTTTGTCAGCACCATGCTAGAGGCTCATTGTTTAGGGGACAACACCATAAATCCAAAAGACACCAAACATAGTGCTATCCCCCTACTGGTCTAACAAAACATTTCCTCTCTGGCACCCAAGGAGAGTGAAGTGTAAAGACCATTTTCACCAAGTCATTGCACTGCTAGTGAAATACAGTCCACTATCAAAAGCATTATTCCAGGTGCGGTTTTGACGAGTTTAGACTGTTTAGACACTTTTCCTCACTGTTCCTCGCTGGCATCAAGGCATGCAACCATGGCACACCGCAGTGTGACTGCCCACTGTGTTTGAATCCAGTAAGCTGTTCTCAGTCAGAAGCAGGATGTGCTGGCACGGTCCTGCATTTGTGCAATACACAATGAAAAAGGAGAATTTAGGGGATCATATAAAGCCACCCCAAACCCCCAATCACACATACACACACATCACTTTAAATCTCACGCCAGAAGCCTGTCTATTAGCATTTTGTGATTGATTTTTATTTGCTTGGTTATGATCAGGAAATGTATCCAACGCACAATTGCCAAATTGCTGCAGCCATACATGCTACTTGGTTGCCAGCTCCTTCTTAAGTCAGGCGGTGCATCAGCCTTTTGTCATTCTATGCCAAAATTTACTCAATAGCCTAAACATTTATATAGCTACGTTCCATAATCAATCAATATTCATACAGCGTATCTATTCCTCCTGCATGCTTTATCGTTCCAGTCATATTATCTTCACATCCCTGCTACAGGGTAGCAGCCTGAACATAATAGTGCACAGGGTGATTTTTACTATGTCTAAAAAACATTCCAGTATTTATCACTGTCATCCTCCGTCACCCAAGAGACCTGCAGGAACCTTCTCTAACTCTTCATTTGCCCATGTCCAGGGGAGGAAACTGCTTTTCTGCCACTCTGTGAAAGAAGAGTAATGGTCACTGACTGAACATTTTTCCTACTTATATGAAGCATTACTGTAGTCTATCTGTCTAATCTATCTACTGTACAGATAAGTAATTTATTGCCACAACCACAAGAGTTGCTAGGAATTTGTCTCAGTGTGGTAAGGATAAAAACAGGACGAGACAGGTGAACATAAATATATACTATACATATATACATACAAAACCCATTATAATAGCAAAATTCACAAAGCAGACAAAGCTAGCAGCGTGCTGCAGAAGTGCAAAAGGTGGCCTTGAAAGACGATTGCAAGCCGGTCATATGGACAAGCAATGGTCAAGAGCCATTTGAGCTAGCTGGCTTCAGTTGGTCTCCATCAGAGGTTTTGAGTGTCTGACATGTGTTTTAAATGTGGGTTCACCATCGCCCATGGCAAGGCAGAGCCAACAAATCAGAGCACTGAGAGAGTTCTTCTGAACTGAACAGAGTTGCAGAGCTTGTGAAAACAAGTCCACTCTTTAGGACACAACTGTGAATGATGCCACGAGTTAACTTTGCCCTTACAGCACATTTCCCCTTAAGCTCCTCCTTACACTTCCTTAAGGAATGAGCACACATTTATGGTAAATTACTTTGCAATGTTCTTAATTAGGAATTTTGTGTATTGATCATCTTAGGTGATCTTGAGTACTCTTATTAAACTTGCGCAACCTGACTACGTTTTACCATGCTCATCTGTTGACAATGACAAGCTAGAGAAATGAAGTACAAACTGTGCCTCAGTTCAATATTTTACTGAGGACTTTGGTGGATGGGAACAAGGTTTACATGATGAATTGGCAGAAGGCAGTATTCTAATAAATATCCCAAGGGCTGAATTTGAGAGATAATATATCAGCCCGCTTTGAGTGGGGAGCCGGGACCACTTGACATTTCCGTCATATAAAAGCAGGGAGGAATGCTGTGCTTCACTGGTTATTCAGGACACCGAATATTAAGAGAAAGCAGAGGTGGGAGATGTCCTTTGGTTGCATAAAGAGGCATCCGAGGTGTGTCTAGGAACATTGTAATCTTTGCAACCAAACCTGGGGAGATAAAGCAGGCTAGTACAGATGGAGAAACAGTGGATTCATTACTCATCTTAGACACTAAGGGGACCATCTCATGCATACAGTAACTGGCGCAACCTAAAGTTTAATACCATTTATTTTAAATTTGAAGCTTGGGCATGTTAAGAAACAGGCTTGATTAGTAGAATTAAACATATATACACAGTCACTGCACAATGTGTTCATTTTAACAAAAATATGATGGACCTGTTGGACAAATTCAACCAACAGAAATATGAATGCATACTGTTGCAGACTCGCTACCCCCGGGCTCATGACAGACAGAGACACAGGCACGGTGCGGAGAGTTGACTGGCTGGCAGGCCATTTTATTTGATCACACAATATAAAACTTCACCAGGTGTTGACTGCCATTTTCCAGCTCAGTCCTTCAGTCAGCTCGCCTCCTGCTAGCTCTTCCAGGTCCGCCTTCAGCTCCAAACACAGGTCAGCTTCTGGCTCCAAAGCTAGCAGGACAGCATTCCAGCTGCCCCACAGTTTGGCGCACCTGCTGCCAGTCCAGTGCTCTCTCTCTGCTGCCCTTATCCCCTACTAAAACACAAAAACATTTAAAAAGCCCACCAGTCCACCGCACCCACCCCCACTGTCTGCCACACATACATTTTTAGCACTGGTGGCTCCAGTGGGGGTCAAACCCCTAACCCTGAACCCTGTATTCCTACCATAAAGCATTCATGGCAAAGCATTCATTATTATTGTTCTAGCAACTAGGAGGGTCACATGGTGGCCCAGTGGTAAAAGAGACCCTCCGGTGAGCAGAAGGTCATATAAATAGGTCATAGAAATAGCCAGTGTATCCACTGACCCCTACCTGCTCATCGTAAGTTGCTCTGAATCAGGGCATCAGATAAAGCCTAAACATAAATGTAGTATGGGAAAAAGAATCAGCACATGAAGTATTCACCTTCAGTCTGTCACAATATGACTCATACACTGCTAAGCTGTAGTAGAGAATCAATATAAGTTGAAATGAGCAGAACTGCCTTTCCCCCTCTCTCAGTTTCTTCAAAACGTTTCACTGTAGGAAAAAAAACTTATTACAGGAATGGACTGGTCTAACTTCTAGATTGGGGCCAGTTGACAGGTCCAAAGTTCAAAGTCTCAGGCGTTTTCTCCAGTGGTAATGAGCACAGTGGAGAGACTGTATGGACCCAGAGAAGTTGGAGATACAGTAAGCTAGAGGAATGTATCGTATTAGCACTGGTAGCTCTGTGCACGGTTGATGTGCTCCTGGCTCTGTCTGTGTTTTTGAGGGCGTTATCGAGCAGGCGCAGCTTGCCTGCTTTGGAAAATAGTGGGTGGTTGTGTTGAGGTGTGAGCGTGTGTGCATATGTGCGCGCATGTGTGCATGTGTGCATGTGTGCGTGTGGGTAGAGGACCATCTGGGAAATGGGGCAAGGACCTGCAGTGCATGTAAATAATACTTTAGAACAATATCAAAAATTGTTTTGTTTTCACTTTCCCCTAGCCTTTCACCCCTGCTCCTCTCTGGCTGTGTTCAGTGGCTGCTCGTAGAGTAGTTTCATTAAATCTTTACTCATGTAAGATAACAATTAAAATGCTCAGCTGCTGATAGGGATGTTATCGTTTTATAATCTCAAAGTCGTGTAATGCATTCAGAAACCTTTCACCAAGAAAGAAGAATCAATGTAAATGAGAAGCTATTCAGATATTAATAGTGAGCTGAGTTAGTGAATTTTATTTTTTAATATCTCCACCTTTACCAAAGCCATTTTAGTATTACTTCACAGATTAAATTTTCATCACCTTTATCACTCAATAAAGCCCATATCCATCAGTCAAAGCTGACCACTGTCAATGCATCTTAGTCTCCAACATGAACAACTCAGAACATTTAGGAAGGAAAGCTCAGACCCAAACTAAATGCATTCATCTGAGGGGTTGTGACAAAGTGAGTTTTCATGCAAGGAAAAGTTCTCCAGACTCATTTGCAGAGGTGAGCAGAACCAAATTGAGGTCAGGAAAAAGGTAGGGATGTTATCAGCCAATTCATCTCCTTTCAGCAAGCGTTTTAATTAAAAGAAAGAAATGTCAGTTAGTGGGAATCTTCCCATCCTGGCTACTTTCTGAAACAGGAAAGAATTGTGATTTTAGTCAAATGATTTATCTGCAGTATTACAATTAGTAGAATTTGCTTTTTTCAAATAAGGTCAGAGAGACATTTTATCAGTAAGCAGGTTTTTGACAGCTGGCTGTAATAATTTATTGCTTGCTGATTCCTATTTGAGGGGTAGGTAAGGGTTCGTAGATTAATGTGAAAATTGTTTGCTGTGTACTACAGTAATTTTCTCAGTTCTGTCCAAAGGATGCCTCGTTATTATGGTCAGGGAAAGTTCAGCCAAATTTAACGACAACAAATGAAGAGTTTCACAACTGACTCCTGTCATTTTCTTTGGTCCAAACAATATTGCATTTTTGCATTTGGGTCATTTAGGTTCACACTGGCCAATTAAAAGCAAAGCCAAGGCTTGGAAACACGTAGCATGTTTATTGGACACAGTGACTAACATCCTGCCAGATTACAGATTTTGGTATCGGGGGGCCAAAACAAATCCGATTCCAGTCCCTGGAATTTCAGCTAAGTATGATGGACTTGTCATCACAATCGGCTGTAATTTACCTTCTCTGATGTTTATAGGAGAACATGAAGAAATAGCTGAATATGAGTCAGAGATCAGTCCAGACTGCGGTTTGCCCTTGTTTACTTTTGTTATGCTAGTCTTTCCAAACATCAGGAATTACTGGCTACCAGATGGTCACATCTGTCTGTTTATACCCATAAAGTCTTCGGCTTTGGGGTGGTTTCCTATAGTTGATTTGGATTATTCCTAACAAACCGCAACACATTTCGCTTGTAAAAGGAGTTATTTGGTGCCGCCAGAGTTCGGGGGGCATCGTTTTCACCTGCCCAAATGAACTGAACTAAAGGAGTAAATGCTTCAGAGTTTTAACTGTTCCAAACGTGCTTGGTGTGAACTCACCCATTGAACATGATTGCCTATTGAAGTTACTATCCAACATAAGGTCTTTAGTTGCACACCTCCTGCAACCTTCCAATGCTTTATGTTTACTATGGGAACATCCTCTGGCTTAGGAATGAGATGTCAGGTTAATGTCTTTGCTCCAGATGCTCTTGAGAACACACCCACTCCTCATTACCACAGAGACACTCAGGTCTTGACTTTGAAAATGTCACCTAGGGCACAGACCAATTTATCAAACTTGCCAACATCTGAACTGTCACATTTTAACCTCGAGCTGTGATCAGTCAAACTGGCATGCAACATTTTAGGCCTGGAAATTATATTCAGAAAGTCTTTGATGACTTATGAAAGTAGCACACTTGAATCAAATGGAAGTCTGACACTCAAGGCACAGCGTCTATTCTTAATTTTGCCTCTCCAATGTTTTATGCCAAATGGATCACTGGCTTTTCTGACAAAATAAAAAAAGATAATTCCATGGAAAATCTAAGCATACACTCTGCACTCATGAGCTAACAAAAATGATGCTGTGCCTTGGTCCTATTGGACCAGAAATTTAGTAACTGGCTCAAGTGCACCCAGCACATATTCAAGAGGATGTTTACATATATTATTGCAAATCCTTTTGCTGTCAATGTTGTATAGGATGGTTGCTCACATTGTTCATTATGGAAGAAAGAACTCACATAGGAAGGGACATTGCATAGAGGGAGATAGCAAAGCTGACCCAGTATCAGTGTTTAGAATCGAGTTCATTAAACTAGGAGCTGCAGCCAAACATGAGTCACACACCTACTCCTGGTGGGTCCCTACCTGAAGAAACAGCATAGTGTGATGAATGTGGGCTCCATGACCTGAAACTACATTTTCTGTTTAGCTGAAAGACTTAAGGAAACCCTGGTAAAACAAAGGTCTATAAAAGCCTTTATATATAAGACTATTAAGTTGGGAAAATGACTGGCAAGATATCATTACTCAAAAAATATAGCAGTGAGGTAGACTCACAATTATTTCTTCCTTCAAAGTGTCTTTGTTATCAAAAATATTGTTGCTGTATTTAAAGAATGAGAAGCCTGGATGTTATGTTAATAAGCAGTTTAATTATGGTGCTTGGAAAACTGGGAGCTGGAAACAGGGCCGGTTTCAGTGCAGTCAGAGATAGTGGGTGAGAATTTCTTTACATTGATTTATTTTCCCCATGGAACAGTATGCCATGGCAATACTGTCATCAACTAGCTAGAATATTTGAAACTGGACTTTATCATCATGATTGCCAAGAGGACTAAAATATAATGCCATATGTCATGATCATGCTCTGATCAATCAATTTAAGAACATTTTCTTTATTTCCCCCTCCACCGCCATCCCCTCTTAGGAGGAAATATTTAATGTATAGGGTTTTGCTTTGAGCACACCAACAAAGGAGTATCTGCCACCGGCTTGAAGCACTGAGGCTGGCTGGATGCTCCAAGCGGCAGCAGGTTCGGAGTCGGGGGCATCACGGGGCAAATATTCAGATAGATAAGTCTATCTGGAGACAATGCGACACAATCAGAATAACTCAAATCACAGAAAACTCAAAACAATAAAACAAAATGAGGATTAAAAAAAAAAAAAAAAAGGTGTGGTGGGTGGCGAGGCGCAAATCTGGAGGGGACGTAGCCCACCCCAGCACTCCCCTAGAACCGACGTCGTCTGGAGGTAATTGTTCCAAGACAAACATCAATGCTGTACCGTTTATTTTCCTTACTAATAATACTGACAGTAATTAGAGAGAACCACTCTGTCTCTCTATATTTCAGTGGGCACAGAAGATACAAACACATTGAGGGCATTGAAGTCTTTTAGAACTGCATCCACTAACATAATAATAAGGCTGCTACCAGATTGTCCATTTGTGTGTTTACTGGCTGGCATATATCCTGTTTCTCCTCACCATCTGCTGTCATGAGAAGCAGAACGGAAAGGTGGACCTTCTGCAAAGTGACACAGAGATATGATGGGATACTGTATGTGACAGGGGGGAAAACGATGCGCCGCCTTGCCAAGCGGCTCATCTCATTACCCCAGCCACCCTGTCGACAACGGGATCATAATTAATCTTCATTGAGCCACGGGGCCATTTTCCTGACAGGCTAAATGATTGGGGCGGCAGAGGGGGCGGATAACAATGTCCTCCGATGTGACGTTAAAGTGGAATTCAATGGAGTTTAATGGTAGGTTGAGGAAACATGGCTAGTCATGGCTCATACCGACTGTTGACCCTCAAAGGAAGTAAAGCTACAACATATATGAGTTGGGTTCCGTGGGTTGAGTTCCATGGGCATTAAATCAGTGAAGGTTGTTTAGAAAAAGTGTTTTTTCTGCCTCAAGTCACTCACTACTGCTGAGGTCCTATGAGGTTTTCTTTATCTTTTCAAACAAGTGTAGGTATGCCGGTCCACTCATTTGACTTGTCAAATAATTCTTTCCAGCCTCAATCTCGCCAGACAAAGAGAATCAGGGTTTTGTTTACGCCCTGGCAGTAGCCAGAGGGTGATCAATCCACTGAATCGATCGTAACTCCTTTTGAGCTCATCAGTTTATTGCATTGCAAAACGGCCTGGAGAAAAACAATTTATTCCACCAATAATGGCTTGCGTGCATGTGTATAATGTGATTCCTGCACAGTTGATGAGCTCAGAGTGTTTGACAATCTTGATAAAGTTGATAAGTTTCAGAACAGTCTCACTTGTGGACTTGTATTCTTGAGCAATAATGGTTTGTGAGTGTGACTGCATGCTAACCCTTATCTCTATTTTCCACAGGCAACACACAAGCCAGAATAGTTTCTTTCCTTAGGATGGCCTTGATGCATGACAATTGCATTTCTATTCATCTCAACAACACTACTTAAACCTCCCACTGATTCTATTTTGAGGCTTTGTCAAGATGCATTTTTGTGATCTTCAAGACCAAAGAAAAAGCCCAGCAGGGCCTAATATGCTCAAAGGACAGTTATCCACAGCCTGCACAATCAAGCCTAAACAATCCACATGACTTTGAAGGAGCTGGAAATCTGATCCAAGCCTGTTCAAAATGCTTCATTACGTCCAAAGAGATGATGTGCAAGTGTTGACTGGTTTCCAGCACAAAGATCTGTTATTAATCAGAATTCAAACACAAACACAATTTCTTATGTTGTTACTTTTGGCCTGTGCCAAGTGTTGATTCACGGCTCATCAAATGCACATTAAAAAATGCCCCAAAAATGGGCAAATCATTGAAAATAGGGTCAGACTATTCGAATGAGACATGAACCTCCAACAATTCATTATTCAGCCAACGCAGCATCAGCCAATACACTGATCATGTTAAGTATTCTATGGGTCACTGGGTCACACATCCAAATGGGTATCGAATACTATGATGGCGAAGCCAGCTTAAAAGTCTCTCTCCTGCATTCATAAACTGTGGATGTTTCAATGTGTAAAAGTATGCTCACAAGACTGACATTTAGATTACCAGTCCTTTAGATAAACTTGTTCAGGATCATATAGAATAAACAAGGCTACAAATAGTCAAACTCATCTTCTCTGAGTTTAACATGTGAACAAAATCAACTACGTTATGAGCTATGGGTCACAAGTATATAATATATGGTATACAAGGCTCAGAGAGGAACATGGTGGTTCAAAAGTACATTGTCATACTGAGTACAACTACATGCTTGTAAACATTTTATTTCACTGGATGAACTCCATATTTAGGCAAGTCAAATTAAGCACTATGCCTTTGTTAATTTATCCAATTAATGAATATTATGACTGCTATGAAATAGTAATAAAGTCAGACATCGTCAAGCACAAACACAAGCATTTCTCTTCAACAACGAGTTATCCATCAGTCCGTTACTCTAACAAAATGGTTCTGCCTCTTTTCCTCTCACAGTAAATGTCATGGATTAGCTGCATGCTTATCATATTGTCTGTCACTGTAATCGTTCCTCTCTCTAAATTTTAATCAGAGGTTATGCAGACAGCTCCATCAAACATACACACTGAAGTTATTTGCTTAAATTAAATGGAATAATGAGCCGACCACTGTGTATTCATTCAAGCGAAATATTTATCCGCACATTGTAGAGAGGACAGATAACACAATGAAAAGGTCAGGTAAGTCATGAAAATAAAATACATCACCTCATGATTTACTACTCTGTAAGCCCGATGTACGTATCAGTGAAATGCCAGACGATTAGTGTAGAGCATTACAAATGTTATACATTAAGCCGAGTAAAGCTGAGACGTTATTCAGGCTTCATCCGACTTTGTGTCTTCAGCGGCACCAGTAATGATGACGTTTCGGCTCCAGAACGTCACTCTTTCGTATGTCTTTCTCCATCTTCTCAGTCAGTTTTACTGTCTCTCCTTCAGAAGGACAGTCAATAGCGGTGACGTTTTTATGCTTTGCTGCCTCGAGGTGACGTTTTGCATCTGCCTCTTCTCTGTCCTGGCCCCACAGTAGTGGAATGAACTCCCCACTGATGCCAGGACAGCAGAGTCGCTGCCCATCTTTCGCCGCAGGCTGAAAACCCACCTCTTCAAGAAACACTATCCTGACCCTTCCTCTTAGCACTTGCTTATCTGTCTTCACTTATTTGTCTTAGCTCTCATTGCACTTTTACCTTAGCACTGGTTCTGCTCTTAAATGCTTGTTTAGGAAGGAAATTCACTTACGATTTCTGGTAACTAGTTGTTCTCTTGCCTACCTATGTTGAATGCACTTATTGTAAGTCCCTTTGGATAAAAGCATCTGCTAGATGACTGTAATGTAATGTAATGTATGCTTGCTATTACTAGTGCCACCACTGGAGGATCCAGATGCATCATTTGTCAGCCCAACTTGTTCCACTGTGAGTACTCAGAGAACCTCCATTAATCCAATTGGCACTAGTGCTTTTGACACCAACTCCATTTCCTCCAATTTGCCATTGGAACTAGCGTCATTTGCAAGAGTGCTATTTATCTGTCGTGTTATTCATGCTGTGACCATTGCTTCCATTGTCATCTTCTCAAGGGCCTTTTGTACCAACACAATTTATTCCCTCACCATTTCCATGACTTCTACTGCAATTTGCCCTAGTGAAGCCCTCATCATTTCCACCATCCAGTCCTCTAGTCGTGTTCCTTGCCATGCCTCCAGCTCTTCCACCAGTCAGTCATGCCTACACTCATGCCAACACTCGACTCATGAGAGACAATTGCGTCACCATACTAGAGAGTCATGAGTCCTGTAAGTTGCACTTTCTTCCTCCAAAGTCATCTTGACATTCAGAAGGTCCTGATATTCTGGGAGAAGCCTAGCACTCTTCTCTTCTGTGGATTTCAGCTCGGTCTGCAGAGCCTCGATCCTTGCTTGTAGTAATTACTTTTTATATTTATCTTGTGCCTCAGAGAGATGTATGGAAGTCCCAGGAGGCAGAAAATAAATTCTAAATAAATAAATAAATAAAATTATTTTGGTGGATTCAAATTGCTAGGATTTCTACTGTGTTTATCTCAATGTATTCACTTACTTACAGCTGGAAAAAAAATCGCCTGGATCCTTTTTCTCCATTCTTCAACAATTATTAGATTACTTGCTAAAACACTTACAGCTAACAAACATGTAACTAGCACTGAGCTAGCTTCCACTTGTTTTTCATACACTGGCAGATACTGTATGTCTCTTTGGATAATGTCATAATGTTGAAGCACCAACCTCACTCACTCTGCATTATATTGTCAACTAGCAATGCTGCCATGGACTATACAGAACTCACTGTCAATTCATGAACTATCATGAATTACCTCTATAAGGATGCTATAGAGTTGATAGACTAAAATGTCCTATGAAAATAGCATTATTTGGACTTTGCATCAGGATTTTAAACTGGGTGCATTAGTAAAGGACCATTGTGTATAAAATATAGCTTGCATAACATTGTGGAGATGAAGTAAATGGCGGATAACATCTGTGTACATGCATTCAGCAGCAAGAGTTTAATCTGTTCATATGCCATTGGCAGAACTGCACACTGGGCAATAACATTTGTCATAGATGACATAGAGACCTGTTAATAAGTCTCTGGAGGCTTAGTGACAATCCTATAGGATCCAGTGAATATTGGACATGGTCGTAATAACAGCCACACTGACTCTTTTCAGTCCCTTAATAGCATGGACAATTTAGTTACGTTCCTAAGCCTTAAACTTTGCTGTGTAATTCAGGTAAAATGCCTTGGGAGCAATTTACTAGGTGCTTAAGACTGCATTACATTCCATGCCTTGATTTATCTCAGGGGATAACACTCGGGTCTATCTTGGCTGGATGAAACAATTAAGTGTGTCGGAGGTAGTGTTTGGAGCACAGATTAGTGTGGAAAACTCCCTGTTATTGTTTAGAGACATTATGAACCAGCATTCCTATTGGCTAGTTATGGTCATGCGATACACGAGTTGGTTTGTTCCCAACCTCTTGAATAATAGGCAGCATGGTGGTATTAAATAATCTATGACCTCTATCTCTATAGGACCAGTAGGAATTGTAACAACATCTTCAGAAGATACCTTATCCTACTAAGGTGGCCTGTAATTGTCATAAACAATAAAGTTGGGTTTTGACAATAGAGACGAAAAAGCTAGCAAAATACCCACAGAAACATCTAGTGATGAGGTAATATATCACAGTGCAACGTATCGTAATACTAATACTGTTTTGACATTTGTTTATTTGGTGGGGAGGGTTGGGGGGGTGTTGGATTAAATTGGGAGGGAGTTTTGTTACAGGTTGCAATGGTTTTCAGCTAACAAGTCACTTCTCAATGAACATCATTATTCCCTTTCTCTCAATTTTTGGGGTATGATTTTATATATTGTATTATACATACTGTATAATTGCATTGTTGATACAATTCTATTTGAAGTCATGTTGAAAGATTTTTTTTTCCTTTTCTTGATTCGACATTGGTTGAACATTGATTCTACAGTGGTTCAGTTGTAATGTAATGTGATGTTGTCTGCTATCTTGTTTGTGGATACCCTATGTTACTGGTTCCATAGAATATCTAGTTTTTATCTCATGCCTACCACAATCTACATAATAAAACATATTGAACAATTTGGGAAAAATTCAAGCGTGAATAAGTTTACAAACTATTTTTTTTTCTCTCATTTAAAATGAATGAATGAATTAAAGTTTTATTTATGCTCTTTTTCACAAATATATTTTGAGACTGTCCTATGCCAACTGACCTCCAGTGGTTTCCACTGCTGTCAGAGAAGCACCTGTGGCATCAGGCTGATCTATCACAGACCTGCATGAACAGATGGGCTCCACTACCTCGTTAGTACCCACAATCCACAGGGGCGTCTGTGGCATCATCAGTTTCTGATTGAGCTCTGATCATGAATATTCATGGTTACTCTTTTCTCCCTGACAATGTGATGAAAGTCAGGCCAAAGTTCCACCGAGTGCATGTGGTTGGATATGGATCAAATCGTCACCTTCACCGTCATTTATCACTGGATATTTTTGGCCACATGACTATGAGGACCAGGGTCTGATGCATGCTCATTTCAAAGGTGTCCATCCCAGGTGATGTAGATGTGTTTGTGTAAATATGATATTTCCCACAAAGTAATTAAGAAAATAATTGTTGGGTTTTTCTGGTTTATTGGGTAGAATCTAATTAAAATTAATTAATTGTGAACATTTAACATAGTTATGAATTTTCACACAACCTATTCAACAAGACAAGATGATCACCTGATTGGCTGATCTCCCCTACTTTATGTGCATGCCATGCCTTCTCCCACAATTCACTTGGCAGTGCTGAGACTAGTCAATCTTTGACTAAGTAGATTAACAGTGTGATCAGCCGATCACCCATCCGACCACCAAACAGTGTTCTCTCAGCTGTACTGCCTGATGCTCGCTTGCCTGGTGTTACAGTCTCACTAATATGTGAAAACTGCAGTGGCTCATCTATGTGTTACAACTAGATTGAGCTAGCAAAACAGTTTTGCAGTTGATGCTGCACACCTAGCCAAGCAATGTGGGACTGTACCTGGACTTGTTATTCATATATGATGCGAGTTTCTCATACAGGGTTCCTGTCATGCATTTGCTAAAAACCTATAACAATATAGCTGCAGTCTCAAACATCTCACACTGTCTGTCAGCTCAATTGTTCGGACCATGTCTACCAGCTTCCTGAGAGATAATCAGCAAGGAGGGTGGGACAAGGAGGTGATGGACTCCTCCATTAAACAACTTGTCACTCATCATCTCTTGACCCATCCTCACAAACACAGGTGACCACGGTGGGTTCAATGCTGTGTCAGTCCACGGCTTCCTTATTTTGTTTGCTGTCCCACGTTTTAATCTGCTCCACTGATTGCTTTTTGCCAGCCTTGGCCACCAGCCCCACAGAGCCCAATCACAGGGCTGCAGTTTTATGTCACTGCTGCCCAAACATAATCAACTGGACAGATTATGCTAATGCCGTCACATCCCAAAAGCAGTGTAAGCCTCTGCACTGAGATAGGGCCACAAGACCCAGTCAAAGGCATACGACAGACAATTAGTTTCTGTCAGGAATTGGCTATCACTCGTCAGCCATTTTAAAAGTACAGAGTGAATGAATTAGTAAACCTTCACTTTCAAAGGAATAGGTCACAGGCTGGCACAATACAGCAGTTGTCTGTGAACGCCACACAGTACAAGGTAGTTTTGGATGCTTGCTCCATAACTAGTTGTTAAATGGATTAGAAGCATTCTTTGATTTGTATCCTTTCATTGATTTCATTTTCACCTGCATTGAATCCAACCATTCTCAAGTACCTATGTTGAATCCTTGTGAATCCACCATTCATATTGTCTGAAAAAAAGCCAAAATTCTCCATAGAATTAGAGCCTTAAATGCCTCAAAATATTGATATGGAATTCCCCTTCATACAGACACTTTTCAGCCGCGTAGTTTCAGTTTTAGTTTAGTTTTAGTTGTAGCATCTACATACCTCCTAAACAGCCACAAACAAGTGCTCCGTCCAGAGAAAGTTCATCAACTTTTTGGTATTGAAGTCAAAATTCAAACAGAAAATTGGACTGGGTCAAAAGGAAAATTAGACTGGGTTTAACAATCTCTAAGATAAAATACTGCACGTTAATAAAATACTTGTCCGTATGCTCTCGTTAACCGAAGGTAGAATGCTGGTCTGGACAAGTCACAGTAAATATGACCAGAATGAGTTGAATTCTACGGTCTGTTAGGAGTATTTGGCACTTCGTAAACAATTAAATGACAACACCCAGACAGTTTTGAGTAAGTCTTAACTGAATAACGCAGCTAACATGATGCTACAGATTTTAGCTACTCTACGACTTCAAAAGCACTTCTTGAATCGCTGTACAGAACCACAAAATGTAGCCCTGTGAGACTGGAGAAAACTAAAGTTGTTTATTTTTCTAACCCCAAAACAGTCATTTTTGGTTTTAGTTGCTGATCCACTTTAATAAATGTTGTTTGAAGACCCCATTGAATTGCAAGCAATGTCTTTAGCTATATGCTATTGTAGGGCAGAGGGGGTATTACCATCGCTCTTTGTACTAACGTCAAAACGGTTTCAAAGGGACATGTAATCATCTGTAGTGAATACCAAGCACGGCAAGTTGCAACACATTTTATATTATCAGAGTCTGAAGTGCTCTGCTACACTTTAATTGGCCTCATGGTCACATCTGAGGAGGCCATTTAAATAGCACTTGACCAACACGATACATACTTCCACATTTTGCTGTACATGAGGATGAAAGCCCTTATTGCAATGTAAAACTGGAAGATGAAAACTGGAGGGAAAAGACATTTTCTGAGCTGAATCCTGATTTGAACGTTTTTTGGTTAAACCCATTAGCTACTGTAGATACTGCAATATTCTGTATGTTGTTTGAGAGTGGCAAATAGAAAAGAAACTTAATTATATCATCCTTGAGTTTCAGGCTCTCAAGGGTTATTCACAATCAGATGGAAAACGCTGAAAATGATGCCAGCTGTGCAAAACAGCCTAAAAATGTGAGCGCGTGATCCATGCCCAAAAAACGTTGCTTTCCTCCTCCAAAACTCTTTTTGTCAAAACAATATGCTGTAGAGTACAGCCACACATCATAGCCAGTATGTCTAACTGAATCTTTTTTCCTCAGAAAATTCAAAATGGATCTACAAATTCATCCACACACTCCCACAACTGATTCCAGTTCTTCAAGGGTGGCTACATCCCAGTCTCAATATTCATTAGACTTTTAGCTCAAAGTTATTTAGGCTCTGGGGTTTAGCCTGTATTAGAATGCTGCTCCTGTACTCACTCAGGCTTTGATGTTGCTTCACAACTTCATGGCCTGTGCCGAGCCATATTCTTCCCTCACACTTTCTAATTATATTTTACTCTGTGTTCCTACTCCTGTTGCAGAGCTCAATCCAACATCGTGCTAACATGCATTTTAACTCAGGCCAACTAATTCTCATTTCCTCAATGGCCCACTAAGCCAGGTTGGAGTTTCAAGCAAGCCAAGAATGCATAAGATAGGTCACACTAGACTACTGGAAAGGAAATGCTGCTCACAACTTGTCCGAGGCAGTAAGAGTCTGAGTTGAGGTGAAAATGGGTGAAAGGTTGACAAAGTTAAATGATGATACATCATCCAGGTGACCCAACTGAGGTTGATCAGGCCTCAACTTGTGACCAGGTGACTAGTACAGATATAAATGTATATACTAAGGGATACAATAATGCCAGCAATGCCTTATTTTGGTAAATGTTCTTTGTATGTATTACGTCAGTGTAAACATAATGTTTATGATGGATTCTGCCTGCCACACCAACACCTGATTCTCAATTGATATGACATTTATTTTTTTAAATGATTTCCCTCTTTCTAAGCTATTGTATAAGCAAAATCTGAACTGTTTACCTTCTACATTTTACAAAACACACTCTGCTTTCCTCCTACAGTCCAAAGACATCCATGAAGTGAAGTGGAGACTCTGACTTGCCCATAAGTGAGAATGTGAGGGTGAGTGTGTTTGTCTATCTGTGTTTGTCTATGTGTTCACCTTGTAATGTGGTGTTTCTCTGCCTTCCGCCCCAATGCATGCTGGGATAGGCTTTCAGCCCCCTCTGACTGAATAGGAATAAGCAGGTATGGAAAATGAATGAATGAATGATGAACTGTCGTAACTCAGTGGCATGAACAAACATGTCTAAGCCCATGGTCATGTCCTTTTAATGCACAATAGTTCTTGGCTGAATATACTTGACTTACACCATTTTTTTCTGCTGTGGGTCATATAGCCCCAAGCCTTAGCTGAATTAGTATCCAGGCTGCGTACATACAGAGACAGAAAGGTAGACAGGCAGAGGCCTTGAGGAGGCACAGCCAGTCACAAAGCCTTGCTACTCCTGCTCATTATAAACATGGAGGAATGCAGTGGGACAATACACCAAGAGGACTGCTCTCATTCACTCCCCCACAAACACACAAATGCACACATACGGCCATGGGATGAATATTAGATTCTCACTTCAAAGTGGGGACTCTCTCTGCAGGAGTTTTCAATGCCCAGGGCTTTGGTAGACCAGCCCTGAAAATTTCTCTCTCTTTAGTCTCTCTGCCCAGTCAAGGTTCTCGAACCCTTCTGGCCTATTTGCTCTCAGCAGTGTTCTGCCCGCCAAACAACCAGTGTCTGTATGAATGTTTCATGAGACACGGGCATATGAAGCATGCATATGAAGGGTTAGTTATGACTGTACATGCATGTGTGTGTATGTGTCTGTGAGTGTACATGTTCTTATGCATGCGTGCGTATACGTGGTTAAACCCAAAATGTAACTCTATTTACAATGGTAAACATATTAAATTGAGGGTAAAAAATCTGCTGCAACCTTGCTGCTTCTCCAAGGTGCATGAATCAAAAAGAAACAAAGGAATGAAAATAATTCAGGTACTTTCGGGGAACAACAACTGTAACATTGAATACCAATGTTTCAGCTGAAATCAGGGACGAAGGCTACGACAGGCCATTTATATAAAACCAGATCAGAGACCATTGTGTGTATTTTTGTAGATAGTGCACAGTGTATGTCCAACCTTCACGTACACAGAGTGTAGGAGCCTGCTCCATATCTTCATTGTATCTCAGTGAATTCATGACCTCTATAGCTCTGGAGACCCTTCTTTTTTATTTAGATTTCCCCAATGAAATGAAATCACTGCATGCCGCACAATTGAAAAAACAAACCATGCTTAGTGAGGACTGTTTAAAGAGAGGGATATCGATTGGAGCAGAAACCAGGAGCCTCTAACCCTCACCTCTCTCCCACTCTCATAGCTTTGCTTGATTAAGGCAGATATATTGATTGACACAGGTCAGCTGACATTTGCCGAGATATGTCTCAATATAGAAGTGTGGTTGGGCTCTGCGACTGACACAATATGTACTAATTTCCCTGGTTTCTCATGGTATGTACAGTAAATGCCTCCCATTCTACCTGGGTGCTTACACTGATTGATTTGGTTTGTCTATAATTGTAACTGTGTGACGAATACACTATTCAGAAAAGGCAGTAATAGTCGGTATTAATACAGTATTCTTGACAGGTCAAAATACTGCTTATGAAATAGTGAGGCATGCACAATGGAACATTATATATCAGAGTTCATATTCGAAGAACTAAATGAGGCGTTATGTGTCCTTAATAACTATTAGAACCTGTTATAGTCTGGATACATTTTGTCATATGTTACATCCATGAATGGCAACATGAAATAATAAATTATGCTATATAATAAGATGAACAAGGGGCATTTTAACTTGAGATCTTGTGATCTAATGTCTGCCATATATTTGACTGTCAAAATGTTGTGTATAACGTCACATTTCATGTCTTTCTCAGTCTTTGGTGTTTCCATTCTGGTCATGCTCAAAAAAGTGATTTTAGCCAGCATACCCTCTCATACTACAGAACCATGAGGATTTTCCTGTATAAAATGAAAGTGGTTTGATATTATCCAAAGTCATAAGAATGCTGCACATTGCAGTGTACTACTAACCATCTTATACCACCAGCAGATGTTGGTCTTCTCTCTGAGTGAGCATGGACCTGAAATACACCAGCTGGCTATATGAATATTTAACTGTGATCACAACATCATGGTTTGGCTGTTTAGTATACATTATGAACAACTCGGGTCCTCTGATGTGGTTGCAACCTATCCAGTGGCGTTAACGGTGAAGGCTGAAGGTTGTATAAGGTAACAAACCAAAATAAACCAAACCTCATTTTGTCTTCACTGACCACTCATCATGGGACCTGAGAAGACCTATTCATTAGAAAGGAAAGATGACAGAGAGAAGCTGTAAGTAACAGTAAAAGAGAGCGAAAGAAAAAGAAATAAAGACACAGAGTGAAAAGAAATAGGAAACCCCCATGGGAAAGCAATGCTGTGGAGCTTCTCTGATTTTTTTCCTGAATTTCTAATGGGAGAGTTCATCACTGACAGCCAGGGCTGGCTGTTAGTTTTCTGTGAAACAAACAGAATTTAAAGTAAGTCTGACATAAGCAATAACATGGTGTTGCAATAGCAACCCAGAGACTGGGCAGCATTTGATCTTTCATCTGACGGGTTCTAATTGTAAACAGCGGAGAAAGATTAATAAAAATCTATTATTGTGTGTTTTTACACTTCTGGGTCCAATTATGTTAAACAACGAGGATATTCCAAGAACTCAGTTTTCATTGGACCCGGATTTGTCAGTGATCCAGCTGGTAACAATTTGTTTAAGAAGTGAAGGCTCTGTGGATAGTGACCACCAAAGGAATTCTTCATAGAGTTTCAGTATATTTATGGTGCCGCAGGCATAAATCCAATAGAAAGAGCTGGGCTGGTATGCAGAAAATAGTTGAGAATTAAATTGGCTTGCCAATGCCTCTAACCAAATTCAGTATTTATCTTCCATATATACTGTAACTTTGATGAAAAAGGGAATTTCAAAAAGGAGATATTCTAGGCAGCCATGGATTTCTTATTTAATCAAGCAAAGCCTTTGGTGACAGCTTGATTACATTACATGGTGACATCAGGTAACAAAGGAAATAGGAAAAATAGCAGCACAGTTATCATTTTGGTTTTGACTGAACTTGCCATGCCAATCCTCTCAAATACCAATGGTAATAATGTTGCTAAATTAGTTTGTGATAAACTACAAGTGGCTGCATCAGCGTTCAGATCATGCTCGAACAGTGCTGAAGAAGGCAACATGAACAATAGATGCAGGAGGAATCGACAGATGTGTGACCCGCTCTCTAGGCAAGCAGCTTAGAAATGTTTCATCTTGACTGGGCAGTACACAGCCTGGTGAGAGGTACAACTCTTTCTTCTGTTTGCTTGTTTCTTTTTCTGTATTGAAATGTTACTATGTTGTCATGGGGGATGTAACCAGCCATCAGTCTAACTGGTATCCCGGTGATCAGCTCATGGCCTATGTACAATTGATGGAACATGGCATATTTAAAAGCTAAACACTATAGGCATTTAGATGCCTTTTCAAGGGTTGTTGGTTAAAAATAAACACGCAAAAAATAAAAAGGTGATTTAGTGTCCCATTAAATGATCACCTTGTGATCACCTTCTGAACACCAATATACATGCTTGTATGTTTCAGTGGAATATGGGTTCATATTCATTGACATTGGATCTCTACACAGTCTATTATAAAGAAATCAGCTTAGAGATAAAATTGATGCCATCATTGTGGAAAGCTGGATTATGAAAGCTATTTTGTAATCAAATATTGTCTTGTTGTTTATTTCATATTAAACTTTTTTATTATTAAAATGCATTCTTTATAAATGGAGCAGGCAATAACTCACAGGGACATTCCCACACCTCTGCTCTTTACAGTCCTTTCTCAGTTGCACTGATGATTACAAAGGATCTCTTTCCTCAAATTTGGTCTGATTTCAAGGTGAGTTTTCACAGACCACATATGGCTCCATCTCACTGGCATGACAATGCCTTTCAGGTGAATGAAATAGAGGAGGAAGTGTCCGCCAGGCAGAGTCCTTGACCGCAGAAACATTTCCATACATATTAGACAAAAAGCACTGGTAGTGCATTTGATATTTCATGAAGCATTTCTTTCCCCATTTGATTTCGATAAGGTTAGAGACAGTGCAGCCAGATGGAGTATCAGCACCAGTAAATATGCCTTTGCCTTCTGCAGCCAGGGATTCAATTATGGGCAGCAGATGACTGCCCTCATATGCAAGCTGAAAATAAATACGTCGGGGATCATCCAGACGAGGTCAGAATAATAGATCGGTGAAGGAGTGAGCCAATAATCACCTGAAAGAGAGAGCCAAATGAAGGTAACTGGCCACCGTAGCACCCCTTGGGATATATAGGTGCAGTATGGTTTTCAATCCACACCCGAGATCAAAGGGGATTGCCTGCTTCAGTGGCTCCACTTAGAGTAGCTTTTGATCACAGATTGTTAAGTTGACTCTCCTTGGCTTCCAGTTTCAGGACAGAACTGAATGAGCATGACTGACGTAATGAGGCTATGCTGAGATGTTGATTGCATAATGAGGAGATTGAGAGGATTTGCAACTGACAACTTGGAGTGTTTTATTTGGACCTTTTATTAGATCTTCTTTCTTTTCAAGTAGCCATAAATCTGAATCTTTATGATCACTGCTGTGTCATGGAGAGACTTCTGTCGCAACTTATTGAACCTCATTCTGGTGCAGTTATGAATAAGGCTGGAAAAAAAAGACTCAGAATCTTACAATATTATTGTTTTTCTTAAAACAATTGAATTGAGATGAGATAATTTCACTTCTTTCCAATGCAAATCACACTTGTTTCAAGAATTTTCTTTAATTAAGTGACATTATCTTTGAGAAACAGGTGAAACTATATTGGAAGCAAGGGAAATAATTTCACCCGATTTTACTGTAAGACTCAATGCTAGAATAAATGACTTGTTAATGTGGAGAATTGTGCAGAATTTGGGGCTGATTTGCATGCTGTCTTTGAGGTTCTTACTTTCTCTATTTGGAAGGCAAAGCTGAGGGATTGTGCATTGTGCATTGTGCATTGCATTGTGTGAGTGTATTTCCATACAGCAATTGCCAGCTTTGACAGACTTTTTCATGCTCCAGGAAAAAAGTGGGCTAAACATTGTTGGTGAAGCTGGGCACACACCCAAGCCGCAGCATCGTGGGGTGTGAGCAGTCAACAGCTCTTTATCAATGTCACAGTACCTTGGAGTTAAAGGTCCCATATTATTCAATTTTCACTATTTCGCTTTCAAATGTATGCATGTAGTATGACGTGTTCCTTTCACTTGACACCTCAGTGCTGGAGGAGTATAAAACACACATGCTCTCAGCGTCATCTTCCTGGCTCGGTGATAGTCTAAGGCACTATAGACATGGATGGCCAAACATGTCCGAGGAGTACAGTAAATAGATAAATAAATCGAGCATGGACGAGCCTCCAAGTGTCAGAGATGTGCTCAAGAACACACCGGTCCATGAAAGGTGAGACAGATGCAATGCTACTAGACAACGCATGGTATTCCTCTAGAAAGAAAGTAGTCAACTTTTTCCACTTGGTAAACTTTTTCCGAGATATCATGGTCTCAACGGGGCTGGTATATGGTATATATCAATATTTCTCCTTCGGCATAGCATTACAGTCCTCAGGGACTAGCGCTAGGTCTGGGTTATTTCAAGGATGCTGAGGGAAGCGTTTGAGTACAGAAAATCTTTGACGCTGGTCTGAGCTAATCTATGTGAGAAAGATCAAGGAGCAGGGATGAGCTTGTTGCATGTTATCAATGCTGTGGTATTATAACAGTTTCTTATGAAAGGAAAGAAATGGAATTAATAACAAATGCATCAGTCTTCACTCGTGTCATGTTATTTTGTTGTATAAGGACTTTACTTGATATATGTGCATTTAATGGACATTGCATATTACCGTTGACCTAAAGAGACTAATGCTGTGTAGATCCTCATGAAGGTAAAATCATAATCCCCACTATGGCCGTGAATCAGGATTTCCTAATTGTCAAGGCTAAGACTATTACCATAAATGAATACCCACCATGCCCGGTGTTGTTCATCAGGGTCCTGCTCCTGCCCATTAACAATCTGACTGTACATAAAAAGGGTGGGAGCAACAATAACAGAGGGGTGTTTCTACAATTCCTGGATGTCTATTTACAGACATGGACGTCTTTGCCCAGTCTTATTCAGCACAGCCCTAACACAAACCAGTACGAAGCATAGCTCAGTCCTCCTTTTCCTCCTTCCCTCCTTGCCTCCTTGCCTCCTTGCCTCCTTCCCATATAGGCTACCCTCTCTTAGTTTTGTATTCCTATCAGATTTGGCAGTAATATGATATGCATGGAGTCAAGCCCTTGGGGGGCTATGGGGGGCAGTGGATGGATTTATAGATAGGCTATCTCCAGAATGCAGCCTTTGATATCTCTGCCAATGAATTTATGCACTCCAAGAGATGTGAGAGAGGGTGAGAGTACTGGGGGAAATCTAGGACCATGTGCACAAACTGACAAGCCTCTGATACCCTACACTAGGCACAGCATAGACGCTTCATATGTGAGTTGATCACAGGTTGAAGTCCAGAAGTGTCTCCTCCTTTCCTTCCCACTGCATGCTGTTGTCTATACATAATAAATAGGCATAAGCATTATAGCTTGCCTCTATTCTCCCCCTTTTTTTAAATCAGCAATCAAGAAGATGGAACAGCAAGAGGGATCTGCTCAAGAGCCTTGTGACGACGATCTATCCCTCAATGGTTGTGATAGACCAGCTCAACAGACTCAAGAGATAAGCTCCGAGTTTGATAACTGACGTTACAGATTCACTCTTAGCCTGTTGCACTGCCCGTTAAATTACATATCGGATTCAGTGGCACCTTATCCCATGGATGTATGACTATCTTTTGCTCCCTGACAGGACAGATAAAAAATCCATGACAGGCTTTGCAGTAAATAATCACCTAAGCATCAGTGTTTTACTGTGTTACAGCATGGTGTGACTTCTAGAGGCCAAAGCTGAACGTTATTCTCAGTATGAGCATCAAATTAGCGTCATTTTTATTTTGTACATCAGTCAAGAAACAAACAAAGGTGATGTACCCTCCGAGACAGATTGGAGGTCAGACGAAGAGGCTACACAACAATGTGTGCGTGGCTGTATTATTATGCGCGCCTCGTCTGCAGGTCTCTCATACACAGCACTCAGACAAATCCCATACACACTCAGGTCCAGACAGTTGCCGTTCATTCATTCGCTATACTGATCCACACTTCTCCAGTTAAGAAGCAGCTTTTGTCTAATGTGAGACTGCACCCTACTGGTTATGACAAGCCATCACAACTGGTTCCCCCACAGAGCTCCATCAACAGACACACGTCTCTGTCACAGTAGGCATGACAGTGTGATTCATGAGAGGTGCCTAAGGCTGTGACACTTGCATGAATTTGAGGACAGTTCATGCAGGGATTATGTAGAAAAGAACACAAAAAAATGTATCACAAAGTGAGATGACAGGTAGATCACAATCAGAAGAGAGAGGGATGGCGACTCACTATGCATCATATCGGTACAGTAGGTCGTTGATTGGCTTTTGCAGTTGAATGTGTCTCAACCAATCTCAGGAAGCTGATGAACTGAGCCAAAGAAAATACTTTTTTCAGCAACACCACGTGAGGGCACTCTTTCTAAAAACTTACACAGATCCAATGTTATGATACATTCTAAAATGTTGCTAGTGTAATGTCATGCTGCCTGAAATTAATCTTTGACAGTAAAGCATATTGAATTGAATAGAACTGAATTGAACTGAGTAAGAGTGTGTGCATTAATCAGGGTATGCATTTGTATTTAATATGTGTGTGTGTGTGTGTGTGTGTATGTGTGTGAGAGAGAGAGAGAGAGTGAGCATACACTGTGCATGTGCACGCTCTGTCTAAGACTGTGCTTTTTCGTACCTACAAATCACTTTAGTGGCTATGTGAACATATTGGATTTGCAGTATGGATTATTTTCGTTGTCACTGTTAATGATTTACAACCAGCCAATGTGTTGAGCACAATACAAACATCGCCAGTAGCCAACAAGCAACCCCCACCATGCCACCCAGCCCCTTCTGTCCCCAAGTAAACCTCCCATCACACAAGGTCTAAATCTATTAAGAGACCTCGACAGTATACGCCTCGAGGCATAGCTTTTATGTGACACTGTGCAAATGACATCATAGATCCTTCAGGCCTAAAATGGCCCCTCCATCATCAAGTCATGTGTGATTTATAAATGCCAGAACAACTGCTTAGGCTAATGGACTTTCACTGCTGGATCTGTTTAAAGCCATAGCACATGTCCCCTATGTGATGCATAAAGAGGTTGAGAGGAGCCGAGGTGGAGTGTAGGGGATAAATGTTCTTTTAACAGGACAGAAGGAGGGCCACAGATTCCTATACCTGAGTAAAATGTATATACATAAGAAATAGTTTTTTAAAAAGTTGCTGATATCACGGTTCTGATAATGGTTCAAGTGCCACAATAAACAGTGTGACTTTTTCTCACTGTGAATAAATCACTTTCCAATGTACCACAATTCACCTCAAGCTGTTTAAAGTTCACGAACAATCACATCTACAATAGTAGAGCACATCAAATAAGTAAATTAATACGAAAAGTTTGAGGAAGTAAGGAAATCGAGACACTCCAGAGAAGTTCTTGCCTCAGGGGTTCGTCCGCTGGGCGAAGCCGAGTAACAGTGAGAGGAGGTCAGGTAGCTACTGCTTAACAGAACCACCTCCGGGAAAGTGATAAAGGAAACGTTTCACTAAATGTGCGGTCCTGTCATCTCAGTATGTTCAATATGTTCCTGCACCACTGTCACCAAGATAAAACCCTTTACATTTATTGTATTTGATGAAGTGATTCTTATTTTGATTCTGATATCTGACAGATAATTTGCAGTGCAGCATTAAAGATGCTAGCTGAGGCATTTTGTGTTTCTCAAAATTAAGACCACATTTCCCATAAACCCTGGCTTCCCACACTTGTGTGTATGTGCATGCGCACGTGTGCACATGCGCATGCACATACACACACAATATGTATATATTTAGAGTCTGGTATCAGTGTTGTGGTGGAGTTGGTGCATTAATGATTAGTAGATGAAGTATTGTCTCAGTCTCATTTCATGTGTGTCTTGTTGAATAATCATCCAAAGGCAAATGTGTTTGATGGAGATATGAGAGTCCTTAAGATGTTATCCGCCTTTATTCTTAATCAAGGCTTGCATGGTCAAATTATATAAGTGTATAGTTGAATAAGAAGATGAAGAAAAGTAGATAAGGTATGAGTATAATATGTATCACAATTGGTGTGTGTGTGTGTGTACCATGTGTGCTACACTCAATTATCACTGAGTGACTGGCACAAATGCGCGTGGATACATGTCATCAACACCTATTCATCTACATCTATTTTCAAATGAACCCCTGTTTGAATCTAAATCCCTTCTTTAGCAGTTCAATTCATATTTTGATGTCTGTTAAGCAATTTGCAGTGTAGCCTTCAATTCTCCAGTAGGGACAATGAGGTTGTCTGAGACACTAGTAAATAACTAAGTTAGTTTTTCTGTAACTTTTAACTTAGACAAAGAGGATCAGAAAGAGTGTCAGAGCTTCTACAAGGTCTTGCTGGACAATTTCAGTATCTGCTAAGGTGGTGGTGGGGTGGGGGGTCAAATCTATCTTACAAAATGACTGCTGTACATCTATGTTTCAAACCCCATGGATTTGGGACCTAAAGGACTATACCAACAAAATTGACCCTTTATGTGATGAGAGGATAGACCGAAACAAATCAACACCAAATCTGGATTATTAAAAGGTCTGTCTTCTTATGTTAGATAATACTACGAGTGTTTGTACCAAAATGCTCTACAACCCAGCTCAAACTCAGGAGAAAAGGGGGAGAAAGAGGTGGTGAAATATGGGCCATCCTCATCATGTTTCACAGGTCTTGAAGTTTCCTGTTTCCTGCGTTCGTGGTGGTAACATCCCCAAACTACTGTCTCGGAGAGAAATGTTTTGAATAGACATGTTGAATACCACGGCTCCTCATGGTCTCAATGACAATTTTAGTTTCAAACCTTTTTTGTAAATAATGGAACACAGTATTTTGTGTGTATAGTTGTAATTATTGTTAGTCTATTGTAGTTTGTACTTTAATTATCAAGTGACATTATTGTGGTGTTGTGTTCTTGGTGTTGTTATTTTCATCTCCCTCTAGTGGCGGGTAGCCTAATGTTACCCCTGCACAGATGTTATTTATCACTTATTGCACTTCATAAATTGACTGAAAACGGCTCCTTAAAAACAAGCCAAAACACGTCAGCATGATTGTCTTCACCCAAAAAGAAAATGAGTCATGATACAAATAAATTAAAGTAACCAGCAATATGAAGAATTAAGGTGGTCCGGTTTTTACTACTGGAGTGCCGCCCCTGCCCTTGTTGCTCCAGGGCAGTTATTTGTCTGTGATTAGTGTGTACCACAGCACCCATTGAAATCTTTTGGAGAATGACGCTTGGTTTTTCTTCATTCCACACACAATACTTTGCAAAACCATGCCTTGGAAAAGTGCTGCATGAATAAAGCACATTATCAGTATTATGAGTCAATGTATAGAATTTGTGTGTGTGTTTTTTTTCAGCTTGTTGGTAGTGTAGGATTCCACACAGCAACATTTTGGCTTCTTTGATCAAATCCACTCTAAAGATGAATACGTTGTGACAGCATCTGTGGCTTATGCTATGTGAACTAAACACAGGAGTAGAGGAGGGAGAGGATGTGGCCGTTTTCTGTCTTGCTGACTGTATCTATAGCTTTAGTCCTACACTTTGTTTGACGGCTTGTTCTCTCGGAGCTGTGGGATCCTTCATCCAAAGGGCTGATTTGTGTGTCTAATTACCCAGTCAGCATGTGATGGATCATCTAATCGGGAACTGGTTACTGGAGCCATCCTCATGCACGTAGCAGGTCAATCAAACGACTGCACAACAGCATTAGTCAATAGTCCTAAACATCGTGTCATCAACATCAACATCTCAGTTACGTTTGTTCAGCTAGAATTCCCTGAATCACGGCTACAGATGAAGACCCATTTGGAACCTCTTGCAACTTTGGTATAAAATGATGTGCACTGCAAAAATGTAAACTTAAGCTTTTGTTTTAAGATAATGAAAGTGGATCTTTGCAACGTAGTATGCACTGGACAGATTCAGATATAAACAATAAAAGAGATACTTCAATTTCCTGTCCTTGGAAATAAATCTATATAAAAAAATAGTTATGTGGTCATGCCAAAACTAATCTTATATCTACACCTATCAGACTTTTTTGTGTATGACACACAAACTGATTTCAGCAGCAAGACCACATATATCTATAACGTGGTTTTGAGTTCGACTCTTTGTAGCAACACTATCATGTCTCAAATACTGCTTCCTTAAAATACAAAGTTGGTGGGGGGAAAATGCATGCATGTATAGTACATGTACATGCATATATGTCATACTCACACACACACACACACACATACACACACAGACAAACACATCCCCCTATGGATTTATTCCTTGAGTGTGCTCTGTTCTTCAAAGCTATTTCAAGTTGCATCCTATGAGACTCTTTTGAGAGAACATAATGAGGCAGAGCTGATGCAACATTAAACAGCTGCTTCTACAGCCCTTTCTTCAGCTGCACCTCAGATCTTGTCTTTCACTTGCTGGCTTGGATGACCACTATCATCACACTCCACTGGACATCCAATGCTTGCTGAAGATAAGACACAGAAGAACAAGATCAAGGTGTGGTTTTTTTTTGCTGACATTGGGCGTACACAGCAAGTCGGTAAACCAAAGCGTAATCAGATATAGATAGAGAGGCTACGTGGATTAAGACTGTCTGAATGGAGGTGCAATGAAGGACAAAATGGCATAGACAGTAAATGGAGAACATGGATGGTATGTGAAGCGGTGCAGAGGTGCTAACACGGAGGCTTAACTTAATCAATATTGCTTGTGAGGAGTGTGTGTGTGCTAAGAAGATAAGAAAAATGTGAAGAGCTTAAACAGCATATAGGCCAGCGAATATCTGCAGTAAACAGCAGTGGGTATCCTGAAGGTGAGTCACTTGGTGGCAAAAGCAAGTCTGGCCTGAATCTCGTTCCACTAGGGAACCTGCTCCACCCCTTCTGGGAGACCTTGGAGTCGAGGTGCTGCTCTCCACATTGAGAGCCAGTTGAGGTGGTCAAGGGACCTGGTAAATATACCCCCCTTTGGAGATATACCAGGCATGACCAACTGGGAGGAGAACCCATGGTCAGCTGACCTGGGAGCGCCTGGGGATCCCCCAGGAGGAGCAGGAGGAAGTTGCTGGGGAAAAGGATGGCTGGGCTGCTCTGCTTGCCCTGTCGCCACTATGACCCTGACCTGGATAAGTGGCTAGAAAATGGATGGATGGATGGATGGATAGATGGATACCCTGACCTGGGCCTGAGAAAGCTGCAAACTCTACATGAGTTCCTCATTTGAGATGTGTAAAGACACACATGAATGAATGTGAATGAATGATTTATTTTTTTATGTATCTTCGTGTTTTACATTGCGTTTGGTGTGCATTTGCAGGTATAC